>KE157683.1:0-17750 GCA_000411055.1 Leavenworthia alabamica
AGCTGCCTCGGGTTTCTCTCCAGCATCCTCCATTGTTGATACCACAATGCAAAGCTCCAGAAGCTGCGAAGTGAAAGAATGTTAAGAGTATGTCATATAATTTACAAGGAGGAAGACTAATTTACCTTTGCAGTGAGTGTAACCGTCACCAACAAATTTAACACCTTGAACAATAGGACACTCACATAATCTTCCTCTAAATGTATCCTGCCGATTCAGATCAATATAAATCGGTCTTAGTAGGAACAACAAAACAAAAAGTAATTAGAAAGGGTAACAATAGAAAGGCTAAATGATACCCGGCATGCAGTTATGTTGGAAGCTTTGTCTTGCCAGCAGCCACCGTTGTTTACCAAACATTCATTAGTTTCTAAATCTGTAAAAAAGCTTAAAACATATCAGAAGAAAATAATCTCATTTGGTGATATGAAACACTAATTCAAGTTTAAAGTCACAAAAACTTTAATATATGAAAATTTTAAAAGAGAGGTGTGGTTGCCGCAGAGAACAAGACCTTCGGTTAGACATATAGCTGGTTCTGTTGACTCTTGAAAACCTGAACACAAAGCTTTCAACACTGCCCCTTTTTCCAGTTTACCTAAGACCATGAAAGATATTTCAGTTAGCAAAAATAAATGTTAGAGAAGGGATCAAGTCAGCATTCTGTAATACCTCTGTATTGTCTGTTGTTCACGACAAGAGTTGGGAGTATAGTCACGTCTCCACGGGAACCTTTGCCTATCTGAAATAGACTCGTTTAAACAACACTAAATGGAGTGGAGAACAACTGGAAAAATCTAAAACAAGAGATCTAGAAGAGAAGGCTAACCTGGGACTCCTGCTCTGCTTTAAGAATTGGGTTCTCAACATCAGCTTCAGGGTCGCCGATACACTTGTCCACCTTATTGAGATCAATGCCTAAATGCATATAACAGAAAGAAAGGTCAAACTTAACCATCTCCACCTAATAGTAGGATGAGATGCACAAACTTGAAAGTAACAAAATATTCAATAAAAGCTTCTAAACCGAAAGTCGTGAAGCATTATACTCACCAAGAGACCGAATAATCTCGTCTGCGCATTCCTTGGTGTACTTCTTCTCCTTCATTGGACACCTTATAGCAAAGTCAGTCACATAGTCCCACCAAACCCATGGCTTACCAGTCTCATTCACAACTCTATAGACACAAGCCTGTCGTAGATTCTGAACAACAACATCCTTCCCATCATACCCTTTACTAAAATCCTGCTCAGGATCAGGAGCACAATACCTTCCATGGTTGATACACTGAGACTTACACTGTTTACTCAGTGTAAAAGCTTCAGGACAATACCAAGTAATGTAATGTGGTGTAAACTGAGTATGTCCTCCTTTCTCAAGAATCTGAGCAGCTCCTTTAAAATTCTTAAGAAACTCAATCTGAGTATCACATTTCTTCCCACACTCATCATTACTATTAGTCCAAAGTTCATACTCAACACGCTCATCAGGATGAGGAACTGACTCAGTCCAATCTAGCTTTATATTAACCATGTCACCACTAGAAATCGCAGACTTAATACTATCTCCTAAAGATTTAGTAATAAGAGCAGAAGGAATAGTAATGTTTTGAAGATAATCAACATCAGATTTATCTTCTTCAGGTGTATCCATTGTAATCAATGGCTCAATCTTATTATCAGCAACAAGTATCGCTGCTGCTCCAGCTTGTTGAGCTATCCATGCTTTCAAAGTGAAATAACAATCTATAAAAGGAAACAAAATCAGATCACTGTGAAAGATACTAAAACCTAATTAAGTAATAATCTAATTAAGGAAACAAACCTCCACGATCGATAAGAACAAAAGAAGGTAAATGTCCAGGTTTAGATTTGAAAGAGAGATCAAAATCGTTGAAGCTTTTACAAGCTTTTTGATTCGAATTTGGATACACGACTGTGCCGATCAAAGTACCACCGTATTGAGGAACTCCGAAGTTACCTATGGCACATTCGTAAATACCTTTGATTGAATTCGGTGATGTTACTTTGAGATTGTTCTTCTCCACAACGAATCTAGCCATTGTTTGATTCAAAATCAAAAGAAACAAGAGAATAAAAAACCCTAGCTTCTTCTCCTTCCACATGATCAGAGATTTTAACAGATTCAAAGGTTTTAAACTCAGTAAGTAGTAGTTAAGATCTGAAACCTTATAAGGAAGGTTTTGAATTTCGAAGTGAGAAATGTAAAAATGCTTTGTTGATTCGTTAAGGAGTCTTATAAGTTAAGGAAGATTTATCTTACGATTAGATTCATTGAATGTTGATTAATTAATTAATAAAGTATGGAGAAGGATTTTATTGAAATGTTATAGTTTTGTCGTTTTCTGATCATGTGTAATAACAAATAAGAGTTTTTAAGAAATTAATAAATGTCTAAAAATAGGAAACGGAGAACACGTGTGCTATATTTTTAACTATTGCCTTTATGTGGCAACGGTTCAGAAGAAGAAATAGTCGTGTTTCACCTTATTTGATGCTTTTAGTCATGAGCGTTCGGATATTTAGTTCGGATTTGGGTAGTATCTAATCGGATTCAGTTTTGTTGGATAAAGAAATTTTTATACCCATATATATATCTATAGAATTTCGGATCAGTTTTGGATTCGGTTCTTCTTTTTGGGTTAGATTCACTTTTTAATAATTAATACATATAAAAATCTAAAAATATAAATTATTACATATAAATATCTAAAAATATCATAGTACAATACGACTCGGCTTATATCATGTTTACTATATCAACTTTTACTAAATATATTTAAATAAAATTTTTGTTAAATTTCACAAATATAACAAATAATTTAAAAATATAGTTATTTTAAATATTTTAGTGATTATAATCTTAAGCTAATTGATATTTTTGAATTTATAATTATGGTTTAGGTAATTATTTTATATAAATTTTTAATAAAATTAATATATATTGGTATATAATTGTATTTCGCGTACCTATCGGATACTTATAATTTTTTGGGTTCCGTTCAGGTTCTGGTTTTCGGATATGAAAATTTTACTATCTATTCAGGTATTTTATAGTTTCATATTCGAATTTGCTTCCTCTTTTTCGGTTTGGATTCGGATTTTTTGCCCAGAACTAATGCTTTACGTCAGAGGTGGATATATACCCATATATATATTTATATTACGTGATTTCTAAAATAATACACAAATGTTTTTAAATAAATTTATTTTTTGATATTTTGACCAATCATTTTATTCTTGTTTATAAATTTAAGACATATGATCGATCTCATAAGACCCAAAACTACAAGAAGAAAAAAAAAAAAGCCAACGTGAATAATCTTATTTCTTTTTGGTGAAAAAAATAAATTAAGTGGAAAGATGCATGATGAATAAAAACGTCTACATGGTAAAACCACGTGACACGTGTCCCTTTGTAATGGAGTAGTAAATACATATAATTCTTTTACAAATACTATAATGAGTAATGACCATTTTTTGAAGAGCAAATGAACGGCTAAGATCAAATCATTACCATCCAAATTCCTCGGGAACAACGCGTAGTAATGAAGAACTAGAAAAGTCAACGCATCGAACGGCTGAAATCAAATCTTCTGAAGCTTCGCTGCTTTAACCAATGGATTCGCCTTAGCGATCTCTTCACGACCAACCGATTTGAAATCAAAGGTGCATCCATGGATCTCTGGATACCTATGAGCCCCACAAAAAGTTATACCGCACCGGCACTTAAATCCGGTTAACCCGACCCGTTTTCTACACGTCATACACCGATTCGGTCTTTTCTCCGTCACCGTTAAGTCAAGTTCAGCTGATGGATTTAAAACGAGAGGCTGAATCATCGGAGAAGAGATTAAATCGATATTTGAATCCGACGTCGGAGATACGGAAATAGAAGATTCAACGGTGGATTTCATTGAAGCTTGTTGTTGTTTAAGGCAAAGATCACCGTAACAATTAGAACATAGATTCATAGTAGCTGAGCTACCGAGAAAGCCACAGTTATTAACACAGAGACGGTGACCTTCCGGCGTTTGACATCGATGCTCTTCCGCCATAAAATTAATGAATCAAAGCTCTTGAAAAATCTGGAAACAAAGAAGATTGATTAATAAAGATAAACAAATTCTGGTCACCGAGAAAAAAAAATAATCAGAAGATTTTTTATTTTCCTCTGTTTTCTCGGCAACCAAAAAAAAAAACAGAAATGAAAAAAATAAAAGAAAGAGTATTTAAAAAATAGAAAATACAGAGAAGAGAGGAGAGAAAAAGAAGGAGCGTAGGAGAGAAGTTGAGAGATTTGAGTTTTACCTGTTCTTGAGAGGAAGACGAAGAAGAAGAAGATTCACTGATCAATGAATTGAGATGAGAATTAAAAAATGATATATAAACAGAGATAAATGAAGGAAACAACGGCGAACACAGAGATGATGACGCTGCTGATATTATTAAATTAGAAAATAACGGTTTAAAAAAAAAAAAAACTGTTTTTCAATAATATATTTGGTATAATAACGAAATGTAATTTAATTAGTTGTAATGACGTCATGGTGGTGTCACTTATAAAATAAATAAATTCTCTTTTTCACAGAAGAAAATAATAATTATATTGGTCAAACTTCAGACCGTGTTGAGTTAAACGAATCAAACCGTGTTTGAGACCTTGTAAAGTTGTAAGAACCACTTGGGTTCTGTTTTAGTCAACTTGGGATCAAATTTACGCTTCATTTATAAATTTATTAATTACAAAAAAAATGGACGGTGCAACTTGGATTGTCCAACAAGTTGTGTAAGGAATTGTAAAACCACTAATAATAATGTATCAATTTGACGGTTTAATTGGGGAATTAATGTAGACAAAACCATTGATTGGGTTGGTTTAAGATTAAATATATCCCAAGATATTGTCTGTAGTAGGGGAACAATAATTTGTCTTCAGAATTTTAAAATTATTTCACCTATATTATATCAGAATATGAATCATGAAGGTGATTGTTTTTTTTTAATTAAAATTATCGGGATGCAAATAGGCATATATTTTGACAAAGTTCAACAGTCACATTAGTGAATCTAATGATAGGCTTATGTTATTATTATATTATACTTTTATAAGTTCACATTGTTTTAGAGTAATTCCCTCTAACACTATAAAATATAATTTATTAGACAAAAATATATTAATTTTTTAATTGGACATGAATAACATTTTTAATTAAAACTGATTTGTATTAAAAATTACATTTTTTATAAAAATATTTATATTTTTATTTAATATTAGAGTTTAATAATTAATATTTGGGTTTAATAGTTATTATTTAGGGGTTAAGGTTTAATATTTATGGTTAGGGTTTGATATTTAGTATTTGGGTTTAGGTTTTATAATTTTGATTTAGAGATTATAATTTATTATTTAAGGTTAGAGTTTATTATATAGTGTTTGGGTTTAGTATTTATATAATTTTCTCAAAATCAAATTTAATTTCTAATTTAATTGAATTATTAAATAGTAATTTTGTTTTAAATTAATTTTAGTGATATTTATGAAATATAAAGTAAATTTAGTAGTATTTAAGAGAATTGCTCTTGTTTTATCTTTAACTCATATTTTTATTTATGAATGTAATTATTATACGATTAAACTACAAAAATTAGAATCTACAAAGAAACTTAAATCTAAACAGAGTGTACTCTCTCTTATCTTTCTATATTTCTATTTAATAAATTATCTACAATAATGTAAAGTCCATATAATATATAGTTTTTTGCCCAAGCAAACCACTAGCCTAATACACGTGACATATTTTTATCCTTACATATATGAGCAACACAATGTGTTTTATTTAGACAAGAAAACATAATATCATAATAGGAGATTAACTTATTTAAATTTGTATTTGAGTAATTTTTCTTTTAATTAAATGTTAAATTACAAGATTCAAAGACAAGTGACTTAACACAAGAAAATAACCTACATAAATACAACTGTTTAAACTCCCACTAATTAATATTCATACCAGGAGATTTGTAAATTGTTATAAATAAGTATAAATTGTTATAAATAAGTATTAATTGTGATAAAAGTGAATTGTGAAGCATAGTAGTTGATTTACTAGCCAGGCCCAATTAATAACGCAATTATAGGCCCAATAAAGCCTATTACCGTTTACTAGTATTACAAATGCGGAGGCCCATATTTAATTCAATACTTTATTCAGGACCCGTTACATGTATCGGATTTACACAAGTTCGAATAGTAAACCAATTAAACCGGGAAATAAGAAGATGAAAGAGAACAATTAAAAATGGTCCAAAACGGTTGAAATTGAATCATGAAGTATGATGATGGTTCGAACCAATCTTTTATCATCATTGCGAATCTTCTTCTACTCTAGTATCTAATCTATATTAGCCTCCCATTCCTATCAAATGACAATATTACCCTTACCTGACCAACTTCCTCCATTATTACCAAAATACCCTTCCTTCTACAAATCTTCTGTTTCGAGAATGAATACGATGAAGAGTCGAAGAGACTTATAAAATGACGAAAATAACCCTAAAGATCAATTTCGAAACAAGAGCAACTCTATAATAAATCATCATCATCATTCACATGACGCAATATACACAAATGACAAATCTCTCTCTCTCTCTCTTCTCGTGGCCGCCATAAACACAACACAATGCATGATTGTAATGTCAGGAGAGACAAAGGTTATATTTCTCTATCTCTAGCTTCTTTGAGGATCTATATAAGAGACAGTGTCTCACTTTGTTCTCTTTGTCTCTCTATCTTCCACACACACATACACTAGCTTCTCTCTCTATCTAATCTTCTTCGTTTACTCAACACTTCTTCCCAAAAGGTATTATAATAACCTTTCTTCTTCATCTTTCTAGAAGCTTTTACCATATTGAGTAGTTAATATGTAAATCTTACATGCTCTGTTTCTGTTATGTACTGTTCTTGCTCTGTTTAGTTCTCGTTCTCTGTTTCTATTGTTTTTGCAGTGATACGTTAAGACAAGAGCTTATACGTTAAGACAAGAGCTTATGTAGTAACATTACACGTAAAAATAACATGAAGACAAACTCTTTTTTTTTAATGTATTGCTATGATCACTATATTTGTTTTGTTGCTTACTCTGTTTTTTTTGCTAATGTTTTAAATATAATCATTACTCATCTCTGTTCATAGAAGTTAAAAAAGATTTATAATTACTGCATATCTCAGGATCACTTGTTTTTATCTCATAATACAAAAAAGACAAAACCCATGTGTATTGTAATGATTTAATATGAATAATAATAATCATAACACAAGCTTTGATATTATTCATATAATTACTCACTTTTTTATGTTTTTAAATTTTACCAATAATTTTGTGTTTTGTAGAAAGAAAGCTAATGGAGAGGCTAAACTCAAAGCTGTATGTTGAAAACTGTTACATAATGAAAGAGAATGAGAGGTTAAGGAAGAAAGCTGAGCTTTTGAATCAAGAGAATCAACAACTTTTGTTTCAACTTAAACAAAAGCTCTCCAAAACTAAGAACCCTAATGGATCAAACAATGACAATAATCTTTGTTCATCAGGCTCTACTTCTGGACAATCCTGATGGACTTTTTTTATTTATTTTGGTTTTTGTTTGGTGTAATGCTACTAGGAATATAGTAGTATCTATCTATTGTGAAAAAAGAAGGTTATGTTTTTATTACAAGAAGACAATGTCTCTGTGTTAGTCTTATCAAATCATATTTTAACTTTTGTTTTTGTTTTTATTTTTATATGTTAATTAAAAATATTTTCCTATATAGGTTGAAATTATATTACTACCTCTCTCTCTATTTCTAATATATTAATGTTTTAATATACTTTTAAAAATATTTATTCCATGTGACGAAAAAAAGGTATTGATTTGATGTATTTTATTTATATAATTTTAGTTTTAAAACTAAATAATTATTATCTTTTTAGGAAAAAAATACCAATAAAAAACAAAAAGAGAAAATGAATAAGAAAGAATTTTTTTAAAACATCTTTAATGAATAAATTTTATTATGTCCGAAAATTGTAATGTTTTCTAATTATTTCGAATAATATGAGTTATAGTGATATCTAGTAGAAAATATTTATTTTTCATTTCTTTACTACATATACATTTATTTTTTAAAAAAGATATTTCGAAATGTTAAAATCTCTAGTATAAAAATAACAATTAATCAAATTTTGCATCTATAAAAGTAAAATACATTGGATATTGAATCATTGTATATAACATATCACTTTGTGTATAACTCTATTAATAAATAAGTATTTGACATATAAAAAAAAACTAAAATACATTTCCATTTTCGTTTGTAACGTCAGTTTATATTTGAAAATAATATGTAGTTTTATAAGTAAAACGTTGACAAAATATTTCTTATCAAAGCAAGTGTATAGGTAAATTATGAATGGAGAATAAAATAAAATAAAATAAAATAAAAAAAGTAACAAAGCAAAAATGTAATGAGATTCAACTTTGAAGCGGCTGTGTGCAGAGAGATGAGACAAGCGGCTTTTCATTCTGATTCTATGTGACGTCATCATCATAAGTCAAAGAACTATTCATTATTCTTTGAAAACTAAGCACATGTCTAGTAGTTTAGGTTAGGACTTGAAATTTTTTTACTCGTTATTATTTTTTAAAAATTCCATTTATTAACTATTTAAATGTTTTGGTGAATTTCTCTTTGATTTTTTTTTTTCTTATTTTATTTTTTAATGATGAAAATTGATTTAGAAAAATGAAATAACAAAGGAAAATAATCCATAAGTAGACATATTTTTAGAGGATTCTCAATATTTAAAGTTTTATTTTATTTTAAATTAATTAAATATGAAAATTTTTTTACTTTTATTTATACAGAAGAACTCAAGTAGCAAGTATATCCAAATTTATGGATATTTGTTTTGTTTTATCGTTTTAACGTGGTATCTTAAAATTAATTTTAAAAAAAAAAACAGAAATAAAATGATTTATAAATCGAAACTAATATTAAATTTAATAAAAATATGACGTTAATAAATTAACAGTATTTTTTTATTACGTGTTGGTTAAAAAAATAGCAAAAATTAAATAAATAGAATTTTATACAAATAAATGGACAAAAGAAAAACATTGTTCACAATATACGGTATACTCTTACAGTCTTACTTATTGCATGTCAAATTGTAAGATGTCGCATCGAACTCAAGTGTTTGTGTGAAAATTATATTAAAGGCCCAAGAACCATCATTGATATTGATATAATAGGCCCGTAACGAATCATCATACTATAAGTCTATATAAACATAACAAAGTCCAAGTCAACATTGAAATCTCATATTGAGAGATGTCTTATTTATGATTACCCAAATCTCTTTGGAAGACCATGCAATACAATACATCATCATCTGACGTCAGATTAATTATGAAACTCTTGTCTTCAATTTCTACAATCATTATAATCCTCACCTCTTATTTATGTGACCTATATATAGATTTATGTGACCCGGATATCAAACCCGGGTGACCCGGGTAACAGGCGATAATACTTAACACTATACTATGTATTATAACGACATTGAAGTTTAGTTAGTTAACTGTTTACAAGCGTTATTGGATATAGAAACATCATTGTTAAATCAAAGGCCCAATACTAATCTGATAAATACATTTTTGATGGGCTGATAAGACTTATAAGGCCCACAATGTTAGTAACTCACAGATAATGAACTGAATTAACTAAAACGTCATTACACATAATTAATAAGTTGAAATTATAGGGGAAAATTTATATTTAATTTGAATGATAAAACGATACGGAAACAGAGAGAGCAATAAAAAAAATTTGATCACATCATTATGACTATTATTACAATTTATAACATCATTATTACTATTAATCTTGTATACATGAATTTTTGAAAGAAATAACGCAACACATAATTTAGCCATATAGTTGGCACACAATGCAAATAATTACTTTGGTTGATATGGTTACAATGACACAATCAAAGGTATGGTGAATAAATAAATTTTAAAGTCAAATTTTTGACTTATTGTTTTCATATGAAACGCGGTTTTAAACATCATCATGTAATATCTTATGAATAAATTAAATAAATACTTAACTTATACTTGGTATGAATGTATTGGTATATAGTATTATTCTGTAATAAAAAATGTTAAGCACAAATCTATTGTCTTACATGTAACATGTATGATTTATGTCGTAAATCTGAAAGTACAAATCTCTTGAAGTACATGACATTTAGTTTCGTAAATCCTTATTTTTATCCGATTTTTATTTTGTGGATTTTTATTTTCATTTTAATACAATCTTTAGTATCAACCTAGCAATCATATTCTTGTTATTATTATTAATAATAAATAGTTTCCATATATATATAATATTTTAAAAATAATTAAAAAGAAAGACATATTAGTTTCCATGCATGTATATAATAATAAATCATTTTCATGCACAAAATTCATATGAGTTCCTAATTTACACGTGAGGAGGTCTTCGAACTCTTCTACAAACCCTTTTAGTTTCTCTCATAACTTGACTTCTACTAGGAGAACCTCCACATGATCGAGAGGGTGGATTGAGAATCCTATCCTCCCCTTTTAACACACATGACTCAATATGTTAGAATATATAAAAATACCATGCATAGATTATTCAGACTAGATCATAGTAGATTACATCAATTTTAATGTGACATAGATTTTTGTAATAAGAAGAGACTAACCTAAGTGACGGGTTCTAGCCTCTGTGACATGAACCTGAAATGATACACATAGAAGTAAATGAAGCAAAGTTAGAAAAACAAAAACTTGTGTTGTTTTCTTCATTACCATTTTGTTCTTCTCTCATGTCTTAACCACAAGTCTATATATAGCAAATTGAAAATCGTATAAAAGCAACGTATCGTGGCCTAGTGGATATATAGGTTATGAAGTGTCAAACATTAAAAGTGTCAAGTCTTAATTAAAAACTATATATTATATACTAAAATTCCAATTTTATGAACCTAGCTAGGTAATTACGGAAGTACGACTTATAGAGGTTATGATATATTATATGTTAGTAGGCATGCCATTCGGATTCGGTTCAGATTTTTCGATGTGAAACATATCAAAATTCGATTAAATTCGGTTTGGTTTCGGTTCGGATTTTTCGGATTCGGTTTTGCAAAAAAAAAAATTATCCGAAATCAAAACCGAATCCAAAAAACCAAATCTGAAATCCGAAAATCCGAAAAAAATCTAAAAACCAAAAATTAAAGAAAAAATACAAAAACCAAAAATCCGAGAAAAAAAATCCGAAAAAAAAATCCAAAACTCAAAACCCAAAAAAAAAACTGAAATCCCATAAAAACTGAACCGAAAAATAAAAACATTAAAAAATCATTGTATAATTCGGTTTATTTCGGATAAACCGAAAAACCAAAATCTGAATCCANAATCCGAAAATCCGAAAAAAATCTAAAAACCAAAAATTAAAGAAAAAATACAAAAACCAAAAATCCGAGAAAAAAAATCCGAAAAAAAAATCCAAAACTCAAAACCCAAAAAAAAAACTGAAATCCCATAAAAACTGAACCGAAAAATAAAAACATTAAAAAATCATTGTATAATTCGGTTTATTTCGGATAAACCGAAAAACCAAAATCTGAATCCAAAACCGATCCGAAACCGAAAAATATTTAATCCATTAACCAATTGGTTTTAACGTTTAAATCGGTTTGGTTTCGATTCGAATTTTTAGATCGATTTTCGAATTTCGGATTTGGTTTCGGATTTATGTTCACCCTTACGTTATATAATCTTAAATTCTACATATGACTATTCAATACTCAACGAATCATTTTTGTCTTAAAGGAGCTTTATGGAACTAGGGGCGAAGTAACTCGCCAGGATCTCTGTATTTGCCTTATGGCACTCACTTTCTGACTTTCATTGTAATATTTCAATGAAATATGAGATAAATTGATATAAATGTTTAAAAAACTATAATATGTTTTGTTCATACTTCAATATATTTCAAAATGTATATGTATGATTGTCTTATCGTATTAATAAAGATTTAGGAAAATATCAAAACGAGAGGACCATATAATATCAAAGTGTTGTTAAATGTTAACATCTTCACTAATTATGTTCCTTCGCGAGTCACGGCATAATTACGTAAATTTTTATGAAAAAAAACGATTTACGTACTTTATATGAATATCTAATTAATTCTTTAATTTTATTTATTTATTTAAGATCCAATCTATAAAAAGACACGTAAAGTTATCACTTACCATACAAAAAGAAAAATAAAATAAAAAGTGATTTTAATTTAACCAAACAATAAACTTAGGTCGACGTGTAACACAACCTCCCACCCAATTTTTTTCTTCTTCTTTACATATCATCAACACCAAGTCTCTCAACACACAAACCAAACACACACATCTCTCTTCATCTTGTTTTTGTTGTCTTCAAGAATCTGAATCTAGGATCATGAACATAGATGATACTATGTCTTCAACAATCGACCAAACCAAACAAGATCCATTAACCGATGAAGCTTCTTCAGTTTCCAACAAGAACGACTCAACTTTGTCTGAAGAGAAACAGAATCAAGAAGAAGAGAGAGAAGCCAGTGGGAGGGAGAGGTTGAAGAATCACCGGAGAGNCTTAAAGATTGGATTGATTATTCTACGTTCGACACATGTCTTGTCCCTGTTGGAATCTCATCGGCACGTGCTGCTTTAGTAGAAGAAGCTAGACGAGCTGCTTCAGCTTCTCGTGGGTTACATAATCGTTGCTTGATCTTACGTTAATTTTTTTATATATATAATAAAATAAAATATAAAATTTGATTAAATGTTGTTCTTGTTTATCAATAATAATATAAAAAATTAATTATTGTTATATTATCTCATTCATTTTTACTCGTAGCATTATATCATATGGAACATTGCAAATTGCTTTGAGTGTGTTAAGTTGCTTATATTATTAGAACGAATATTCAAATATTGTTTTTTTATAACCTTTATTTGATCCGTTCATGTTGTCGTATTAGCAATTTTTTGTTGTTAAAATATCAAATTTATGATAGTGACATTTGCCAATTTTGATAAAGTTGTTTTTGCATGGGACGAAACATTTACCTAAACATGTTCTTAGCTTCGTATAAGTCCAATTCAACATATTTATCCTTCTAAATCTTATTAAATACTAAATATAAATAATAGGTAAATACTAAAACTCATTGAAAATATACTAACGGCCATTAGAGATATTTTCAGATTTTAAGAATATGAGAGCCCATACGGCCATCTTTTTGGATTTTGAGTAAACAACTATTGGGCCAATCTAAGGAGGCCCATATGGCTTTCTTCATAGGTAGAGATTTTAACAGACTAGTCGTCATTGTTGTAAATTGCTGCTAGCTTCTCTAACCCTAATTTAAACGTAGAGAGATCAGATTACCTGAACCAACGGTCAATCATGGAGTACGCTGCTCGGAAAAATCAGAAAGGAGCTTTCGAAGGCTTTTATAAACTTATCATGCGTCGTAACTCAGTCTATGTCACTTTCATCATCGCCGGCGCATTTTTTGGCGAGCGTGTAAGAGATCGAATTCCTTAATAATTTAATTTTATCAGCGTTCATTTAAATTCCAGATCTGCTTTGTTGTATTTGATTTGATTGGAACCAAATCTGAAACAATCTTAGTGAAGAAATTTTTGTTAGATAGAATAAACGATCTGTAATTGAGAACTGCAGATTATAAAATTTGTCAATAGGTGCTTCGATCTTCACAACTTTTGAATCTCAGCTTTGATTTGTTTTTTTTTCCTGTAACTGTGAAGTTTATATATACAAAGGGAACGATCATATATATAATAGATGGAAATGTTGAATATATGGATGCAGGCTGTTGATTATGGTGTTCATAAGCTTTGGGAACGCAACAATTTTGGGGTAATCTTATATTAATGTTTTTGTTGAATCTATACCTCTCTTGTGTTGCTAAATCATGGACATTGTTCATTATGATTACAATTCTGGTTAAAATATCTGCTATTATTACTTTTACATCGAGTTTCTTCACCAGTCTATGTTAGCTGTTAGTTTAGTTTCTACTAGTGAAATAGTTGAAATGCTTTGTTTTAGAGTATTAAACAAATCTAGTTTTGAATCTGTTGTTGTTTTCTGGTTTGTTTGTTTTAGCTATGGTTTGTGCTTGATAGTTCTTTTGACAATTTCATTTTGTAGAGACATTAAAACATTATGTTATATTCATAACTTGATATTATTATTGTCATGTTGCAGAAACGATATGAAGACATTTCTGTGTTGGGTCAAAGACCAGTCGAAGAATGAGATTTCTCATTCAAAGACCAGTCATGTCGCTTTTACATTCCAAGTCTCTTTCTTTTGTTTGAATAAATATAAATCATTGACATGATTCACTTAAAGCTCTTTTGTTTCTGATCAATCAAATTTTTGCATTGTGCAATATGTTAAGAATATTAAAATTACCATTAAACGTCGTCGTTTTGGTATTACAAATTGTCGAACAAAGAAGATTATGATTAACACTGAAGTTATAAAGTATATGAAAATGGACCATACATCAATAACACGAAGAAAAAAAATAACAAACGTATTAAGATGCTTAGTCCACTACTCTTGTTGTTAGTAAGGATTGTAACGGCTTCGTCCTCTACCACTGTCGCTACTACTTCGATTGGTGCTGCTCGAACCACTGCCTCCCCTATACGGTTGTGAAGGCCATGGTGGTGCCACTACTCCAGGCTGTTGCCTATTACAAATCAACACAACACATCAGATCAACGTACCTGACTTATATAGCATTACTGACTATAGACAAGAAACTTACAAGACGTATCCGATGCTTCCGTCAGGTAACATAGTTGGCATCATTGACATTCCACCAGCTGTGTGACCTCCCATATGCATTAATTGCTTCATAGTTCCCACGAAATTGTACTCAGAAATTTGCAGTTTAGTGATGATAAAGAGTTACAAATGTGATTGATGAATCTCACTTGTGAGTAAGGAGAAGCTCCAAATCCACCAAAGGGACTAGGAGTAGGAGCCATACCATAACTAAGAAGAGGATAATAGTTTGGTTGCAATTGTGAGTTATGCATATTCTGAACTGTATTTGTATTCGTCTTTTGATCCCCTTGAGACTTTGCAAGAGTACAATCTAAAATGTGACCTGTAAAATAACTTAAACGTATTGAAAATCTAAAGGACGAGAGTATACTAAAAGATTATTCTGTATTGGACTTTACCATTAATCTCATATCTTTCAGTGTTTTTCAAAGCTTTCATTACACTTATCCTCTCTGCGTAATGCACAAATCCGTATCTGCTGTCTTCTTTCCCTGGTTTTGCAGGTGGAATCACCACTTTCAATATTTTCCCGTGATGTTCGAATAATGCCTTTAAGCTTTCTTGTGTTATATCTCCAGGCAAATTCTTGATGTACAATGCCTTGACCTGCACATCTCTTTTCATGGTTTAGAAAGAAAGATATTTACAGAAGACATGTCCCTAATAAGATGGTTTCTTGGTAGATAACTGAAGCTGCTTTGTAAGAAAGGTTCTAATGAAGCAAACCTGAGAAGCTGAAGACTCTCCTCCTCCTCCACTCCTTGATTCAGCCCAGTTTACAGTTAGGGCATTATCATCAAGCTTAAAACTTGGATTTGACATTTTTTGTTTAGAGTATTTAGCACATGCATAGTTGTAATACTCTATGAAAGCATATCCACGGTTCCTAGCCGTATTTTGTGGATCCTGTAAATTTTAACAAAATAAAACAGAAAAAACAGATTAAACATGAACATGAGATGAAAGTTGCAGAAACAAGTATTAACTATATATATACACTAAAGGTTGAAGCTTATCAAAGTTGAAAGAGACAAAACCTTTGGAAGTTTGACATTTTGAACGCCTGGACCAACTCTGTTTGCTGCTTTCTTAATGTCTGACGCACTCCAACTTCTAGGAACATTTCCAAGAAAGATACGATGTTTTGTTTGGGTAGTCGAACATTTGATCATTTTACCCTATTGAATGACATTTAAGTAATCAAACAATAAGAACCAGCAAAAGTGTCTGAAACACCAAACCATCAAGAATGACTTATCAAGAATTTACTCTGAATTCTGTACAATCAAGATTGTTGATTGCTTCAGATGCTAACTCCTTGTTTCTAAATGTTACAAATGCATAACCCTTTCCATCACCAGATTCTTTTTCCCTCATTATCCTAACCTGTCGAGTGTCCACATCAGAACCGAACTCAACATGAGAAAACTTTAAACACACAAACCATAGTTTTGAGTTTTTAAAAACAAATGTTTAAGTTACCTCAGTAACTTCTCCTATTGATTCACAGAACCTCTTTAAGTCTTCTTCAGAAGCATCAGTAGGAATCCCTCCAAGATAAACATCTGAACCATGAGGAGGAAGTGCTAGCATTTTCCTTTCTTTTTCCTCCTCTTCAGTAACAAAATCATTCTCATCTTCTTCCTCTTCTACCTCTTCAAATTCTTCCTCTTCTTCTTCTTCTTCTTCTTCGTAGTCAACTTCCTCCTCCAAAATCTCATCAGGATAATTATCACCATCAGAATCAACCCTTTCCTCCTCAGATTCCATAGAATCATTGGTCTCTGATGCAGCAGTCCTAGCCCTTGACATCTTAAACTATCTAGAAAAGAAGACTTGAAGTACAACTGTGGAAGAGACACAGAAGCAAGAAGCATGTTGGGGAGAAACCGAGAAAGAGAATAAAACAAGAGAAAGGTTGAAAAAAAGGGAACAATAAGAGGCCAAATTGAAAAGAAGAATAAGAACTTCAAATAAAGAGAGAAGAAGATGATCAAACAAATTAAGAAACTTGAGAAAGATATGAATGAATTGACTCCTGAGAGCAGCAGAAACAAAAAAGAAAAAAAGAAGAGTAGCTAGATAATAGTGTAGCTCTGAATAAGCAAGTTAGAGACAACAACAAGAACAACAACTCCAGCTCCATGTTAGATCTTCCAATACACATTGTTTCAGTATTGCAAGTGAAATTTTTTTAACCTGTTAAGAGAATCTTTAGCTTATAACAACAAATTTCGTCTATTTTGATGGTTCACGAGACAAATTATACTTATTCCAGTAACAAGGTAGAACAAGAAATGGAATCAATCTAGTTCAAAGCTCTCTAATAAGTTACTTAGCAAGCACAATCATCAATAAAGATAAAATGAGAGCTGATTCAATTGTAAATTGAGATAATACGACCTCAAAAATCCCATTATCAATAGAAGGAAGAGTTCGGATACCAAGGAGAGGTACAATGAGACGAAAGCAAAGAGAAAGTACCTGAAAGGAGAAAGGGCGTAGAGAGAGAGAGTTGCCGGAAGGAAACCCTAATTTTTGAGAAATACGGAGGTGGTTTCTCTCTCTCTCTATGTTGTGACGTAGAAAGCCTCGAGGAGACTATTGAATTGCTAACGGATCCTGATCTGTTTTTTTCGGATCTGAATTTGGATCTATGGAAACTAGCCCTGGGCGTTCGGGTATTCGGTTCGGTTTCGGTTCGGTTCCTCGGTTCTTCGGTTCTTCGGTTCTAAGGATATAGGAACCATTCGGGTATTTTAGAAAATCGGTTC
>KE157683.1:17791-28473 GCA_000411055.1 Leavenworthia alabamica
ATCCGAATTTACCGGATATACATATATAAATATCGGGTTTCAGACATCGGACCTTATCCGAATACAGAAATAATAATCTAGATAACATGGCTAATAAGTTAGTTTATTTTAATGAAACACAGTTCTAATCTTCTGGCTCATCACTTGAAACACAGTTCTAATCTTCTGGCCAGTGTATAATAATGAAGGACTTGATGTATCCATTTATTCAAATCTACATTCAAAGATTTGATTTCAAAAGCATTTGGTGAACTAGAAATCTCTGATTAAACTTGCCATAGAATACATCTGATTCAGTAATGTATAAACAAGGAACCGAGAATTTTTTTTACCTGATTCGAGAAGATGATGAATCGATCGTGGAAGTTGCTAAAGCTTTAGCTCTGGCCTCCTCTGAGATTTAAAAAGGCTTTGACAAAGAGTTTAGTGGAGGGAGGGGATTTGGGCGGGAACGATAACCTTCGGATGGCGCCAAAAATGTTTCTTTTATATGGGCCGATCTCCACAGGCCACAGTTATCAATTTGGGCCCAACATTTTACAAGTACTTTGTAACCATTACCGTTAGCCTTGACTCAAGTATATAAACTTTTGACCCAAAAAAACTAATACATAATTTTTTTTTGACGTATAATACATAAATTATTTATTTCCATTTAATTTTTTGGTTATAGCAAAACCGGTTCTGCAAAGCTCATCTGTTTGTCGTCAACAATGGGTCACAGCCTGTGACCGTAGTGAGCCTCAATGCATGGAACATTCAAAAGTCTCTGATGAACCAAGGAGCTCAATGTTAATAAACTTCATTCATAAAATATAGAAAACCAAATCCTTTTACTCATATAATCTTTTTAACATGAAAATTCACTACAAAAAACAAAAGAAGCAAACAAAATCAGATTCTTGATATGATCTTTCTACTTGATCTTCTTCTTAGGCCTCAACTGTAAAGAAATAAATACATTACTCTCATATTATACATATGAAATGATAAACAAAAAAGGTATACAAAACAAGTAATAAAACCAAACCTGGTTGCTATGACCACACTTCTTCTTCCTACAGTTCACAGCTCTTGGATGAAGACGAGCGTAACACCTAATTACAAACATAAACTTACATTAAAACAATCTCAACATTACATACATTGAAACATTAACATCAGACATCAAAACACAAAGCTTACTTGCGGCAAATCATTTTGTCTTGGTTATACTTACGAGCCAAAGCCATTAAAGAAGGCTCAATGATACCTCCTCTAAGCCTTAATACAAGATGAAGTGTTGATTCTGAAATTTAACAAAACCATGTTAATTTAGTTATTAAAATTACTGTGATTTTGAATTTTTACCTTTTTGAATGTTGTAGTCAGCTAAAGTACGGCCATCTTCGAGTTGTTTTCCGGCGAAGATTAATCGTTGTTGATCCGGTGGGATTCCTGAATAAATCAAATAGATCTGGTTTTTTAGACATGAATTTGAGATTTTGAATATGGAAATGGTTTACCTTCTTTGTCTTGGATCTTAGCTTTGACATTGTCGATGGTGTCACTACTCTCGACCTCGAGAGTGATGGTTTTACCGGTTAAGGTTTTCACGAAGATCTGCATCTTTGGCTGTAACGCTAATTGAAGATGGAGGCTGAGAGTTTTCCATACCTGATCTATATGTCTAGGGTTTATCAATTTTATTGGGCTTGGCCCATTTATTGTTAAGGCCTGTTATAGAACTGATCCAAGTTGACATTTAACAACGCATAAACAAAACTAATTTTTCAATCTAATAAAAAATAAAAATGAAATATAAAAATAAGTGACAGCTGTGGGATTTGAACCCACGCCCTTTCGGACCAGAGCCTAAATCTGGCGCCTTAGACCACTCGGCCAAACTGTCAGATGTAATAAGCTTATATGAGTTTATATATCTAGTGTGATTCCTTACTTGCCTTAATGTAAAATAATATGTGAACATAACTTGAAAGACAAAAACCGTTTATTCATTTATTCTCTTTAGTACATTAATAAAAAAGTTATATAATAATCTTGAAATGAAAAATGTTTGTATTTGAGTTTGATCACATAAATCATATATATGAGATCATTAAACAAGATGTAAAACTATAACACATGAAGTTTATACTTTACTACCAGTATCTTTTTATATAAAAAACTTTATTAACTCGCTCGACGTGTCTGAAGTTTCTAAATGAGAAACAAGAACGGTAAAAGAGTCAGAGTCAAGGAGCCACCGGTGATGTCCGAGTCCAAGAGGCCATCGGCATGGGTGTTTGCTGATCGGAGGGTTGAAAGAATGACGTCATCATCACAAAACTCGTGCCTATCGACGGCGGAGGAGGTTGAAGTTGCATGGTCGTGGGATGGTGATGAGTACGTGGCGGTTGGATGTAAAGATTGTCTGATGTATACTTTGGTCTTACGAACACGTCAACGTTGCTTCAACTGCAAAAGCTACAATGTCATCAAGTTTTAGAGACTTTGGTCTAAGTCATGATCATAATAACATTAGAATTTAATTTAAAAAAACTAAAATATATATTAAATAACACTGGATTTATATAGAATAGTTAAAGTTGTGATCACTCATCCATCTCCATGTTTATCAAAGACATCCACAAAACGTGCAAGAGTTCACTCAACTAGGCATTTAATATCTTATTCTGTTGTATTTTTTTATTTTTAGTCTTCTCTTCTTCGTTATAAAATAATATATTGATAAGAAAAAGATTAAGATATATATTTATATGATTTGACCCTGCATTGAAAAAGACTAAATGTTAGCATAATTTCATGGAAATTTAAGAAGAAATGACAAGTAGCACAAGTTGTAACGTAAAAAAGAATAACTATTTAATTTTTGAAAATGATTTTAATCACTTATTTTCATAAAATAATTTGTTATATTGTAAAATTCATTATAATTATTATTTTACCTAAATAACAGATCTATTAAAATTACTATTTTTTATTATAAAAAAAATCATTTAACAAACATTAATAAAGTTTAGAATATAGGAAAAAAATTCAAGTCAAAAGAATAATGGGGAAAATCTAAGGGGTGTTTGAGTAATAATTGTAGTTTAGGTAATGAGATGATAATAAATGAATTTATGGGTAGTGAAGATCAAAACAAAAAATAAGGTCTTTGGTCTCCTCCAAAGTATTCAATTTCTTTCTATTCGCCACTCTCCAGATTCTTCTCTCTCGATTTCATATCCTCTCTCTCTCTGCTCGATCAGATCTCAAAAAAGCAATCGGATCGAAACCAAAAAGTTGATCAATTATGACTCTTGGCTCAGGAGGATCTAGTGTTGTTGGTAAAAAAAATTTCGATTCTGTCGAGTTTGTTCTCGTTTAAAATTTTAATCTTCTTTATAGGGTTTTGTAAATCCGTATTGGGTTTATTCGGTTGATTTTACTTTTCTAGGGTTTTTAGAATTCGTATTTGATACCTCGATCTGTTTAATAAAAAAATTGAATTTTTTTGCCTTGCTATGTAATTTGAACGGTTTATATATGTAAATTGATCTAAACTTATTTGTTAATAATTGATTTGCTGATGCTTCAATTCATTGAGATGGGTTTCATAAACTTTACTGGGAGATTATAAAGATGCTTGCTTGTTTATACTGTTTGATTCACTTCTGCATAATTTAACCAGAGACTAGTGATTGCTTTGTTATGTTTCCATGTTACAACTACTGAGATTTAGTGGTTTCTGTGTGTGTGTGTGTGTGAACTTTGTTCTTACAATATAGTTCCAAGAAATTTTCGGTTATTGGAAGAGCTTGAACGTGGAGAGAAAGGTATTGGAGATGGAACTGTAAGCTATGGAATGGATGATGGAGATGATATCTATATGCGTTCTTGGACTGGCACTATCATTGGTCCTCACAACGTAGTTATAAACACTCTTTACTTAACTTAACTTAAGAACAAGAATCATTCTATAATGTTCTCAGCTTCAACCTTAGTATACTTCACTATAGCCTTGTTACTAACAGATCAATTTCTGATGTTTCTCTTATACACAGTCTGTTCATGAAGGTAGAATCTATCAGTTAAAGCTCTTTTGTGACAAAGATTACCCAGAGAAACCTCCAACAGTTCGGTTTCATTCACGTGTTAACATGACTTGTGTCAACCACGAAACAGGAGTGGTACATATCAGTCTCTGTCTTGTTTCTTCATTTGAATCCACTGTAACTTATGACTCTGTATGTTTGTGTAGGTGGAACCTAAGAAATTTGGGCTTCTTGCAAATTGGCAAAGAGAGTATACAATGGAAGATATACTTACACAGCTTAAGAAAGAAATGGCTATGTCGCATAATCGGAAGCTTGTTCAACCTCCTGAAGGCACTTGCTTCTAGTTGATTTGGTTGGAATTATTTGGTCCCTTTCTGATACTTATGTATTGTATCTGGGGTTCATTGTTGTCTTTCTCAAGCTTTTTTAATCTTGATTTATCAAAAATGCATGGTTTATGTGGATGGTATGGTTATGATGATGATGTTTGTTAGATTAATCATCTGAAGTTTTATCATTTGTGTGCAAATATTAGAAACAGTCTTCTCCACTCAATATGTGTTTGATCTTATGATTTCACTTCAATGTCAATTTCATTTCAAGTGAGGTTCATAGTTCCATCTCTAAGCCTCAAAACCAAGAGAAGATTAGAATCTTTTTGGATATTGTATTGGTTATGTTGTTCGGTTTATTCAATTTATTTGTGTAAAATAGATTTTGTTTAAACCGACTAAACTGACATGTAATTGGATTTTTGGTTAAAATTGTGTAATTTAAATTAATTAAACCAAATAAATTGAATTTTTGGATTGAATTTGAAAGTATTTTTAATGTAAGAATTAAATTAAATAAAACTAAAATCGAACAAAATAAACCGAAAATTTTGTTTGGTTTAGTTCGATCAAATCTTTAAAAACCAAATAAACTGTAAAACCGAATAATCCGAAAAGAACCGAATGCCCATGTTAAAACTCTTATAACTTGTGTTCTCAATGTCTTTGTGAGTTCTCACCAACTGTTTTAGAGTTGTGTTCTACAAGGTAGATGTATCAGATGAGCTTTTGTATGGTTCAGTGCTGTTGGATATCATAGGCATTGATGGACCAGTTCTAGTAGTGAACCATATGTACAACTTTATTATATATGAAAGGTCCATTGCATATTGACTTTTGGAACACATGATAAACTTTAATACAATTATTATTATTATTTTGGTAAATATTAGTAAGAGCTAAACCAAACTAGACCATTGTAACTTCTTTCGTTATTAAACTTACATACTTATTCAATTTGAAAGTGTCAAAATATGGTTGAAATTTAAGAAACTCTGGTGAAGCCATTAATTGAGATTGCTACTTGATTGTTCATTTAATTTTTAATTTAATTAAACTCATAAATAATTACTTGTTTCTTTTTTACTAGCAAGTCTAATCTGTAATTTAATTGGATTTATTGATTACAATATATATTTACTTTGGTAGTTGGGTCATATTTATAATTATAGTTTTATTTATTGTATAACTTATTTATTGAATGAAAAAATCTAAAATTAAATTATTAGAAACAAAGGGAGTAGTACTGTAATAGGAGTAGTTCTTAATAAGAGTACACTTTATTATCTCATAATTAATGACCAATGTCTCTTGTTAGTGGCAAAGTCTTGTCTGAAATTTACTCGAATTTATTGATTTACCATATATTTACTACTATATATTTTTGATACTTGGTCATATATTTATAACTTCTAAGAACATGAACGATTAATCAAAACTTATATTTTCGAATGACCAAATGTAATACCGGAATAATCACTTAATAAAATATATACTATATATAAGATATTAGTAACATATTGAAATTGGATTTTAGGAAGATATTAAAACGTTAGGATTTTATATCAAAATATTAAAATAACAAAATATAAATAATATAATATGGTTGTACAAAATTAATAACCATTACATTTACAATTATTCTAACGTTTGTAATGATGGGTCATGGGTGTGTAAGACATACGACAATTCACATTGACAAAACTTCATATTTGATGTCATAAAAAATGCAATATTGGAATAAAAAATTTATAACAAGTCTTATACATACGATCCAAGATCTCAATCTATACATATTAAATAATACCAGTATATATATACATTATATTTCTCTTTCTAATTACTGTGAATATTTAATGAGTTCTCCAAAAATCATTAATTAACATAACATATAATTCACAGATTATATATAAAAAAGCATAATATATAAACTTGGGACACAAAAATCATTAATTAACCGATTAACATTATTCCACAGATATAAAGTTGGATTACATTAATTAGTAGTAAGACGAACACTGAAGATATCCTAAAACTAAAAAAATAAAAAATAAAAACATAATCACAATATTAATAAATATTTACCACGTGTCAATAGTATACAGATGACATGGCGTGATACTAATTAAAAAGAGTTAATAATATTACTATCACGTTAACGTTACTTTCCTAAGATACGATAATTAATTTATTAATTAGCCTAGTAGTAATAGTAGTTATAGTAATCACGTGACGCACGTGACACGTGATGAGTTATGAGTGGAGACGCTTCAACTGCCGAAGCGGCGGCGGAAGAAACGTCTTCCCAGATTTCCGAGAAGGCACGGACGATGATGCCGTGATGATAGTGTGAATTGAGGCTAAGGAAACATTGAAGAAGCTCTCTGAGTTCATCTTTTGAGTAAATCTGGTTCTCTAGTATCATTTGAAGCATTGATTGCCGGAAATCTAAGTAAGGATCATCGGAATCTTTCTCAACGGCAATGGCAGCGGTGGACAACGAGGTGGAGGAGGAGTGGCATTGACGGTAGTTATAGGAGGGAGGTTTAGGCTTTTTGGAGAATATGTTAAAAATAGAGGAGAAGGTTGGTTTTATACAGTTGCTGCAGTTGATGTCGACGACGGAGACAGTCTTCAAGATCGTCTTCTTCTTGCTTTTCGCCGCCATTGCTCTGAATCTGTTTATCCTAGAGACTGAAGAGAGAGATGAGGTAGAGATATATAGAGCGTGTGAGAGAGATCAGAGAAGTTTGCATGGGTATTTATTTATGTATAATAAATATATATATGTTGATGTGCATGTGGGTCATAAAAATGTTTATATATTATTTGTTGTTAATTTTTAACTATTATCATTATTAATTAATTTAATTTTGTTAATTAATTTAACACTCATCCATATAATAAAATACTAATATGTATTAATTAACTCTGAATAACAAACAAACAAAAGTAAACCGGCGAAGGTAACTAAATAAATATCAATCATGGAGCCATGGCCACTTCCAGGACTCAGCTGAGACGTATTAGGTCAACCCTAAACGTGAAACCTCAAAAACCTTCACGTTTTGTTCTTTTTTAAAGAAAAGAAAGTACAATCACGAAGCTCTAAAGATCCTCCTCGAAGATGGAACGAGGCGAAGAAGAGAATCGAAGAAGGCAGAGAAGAGACGAATAAAAGAAGAGGAGACACGGCTGAGGAACGAAGGAGTAGAAGGCTGAAGGTAGGCGCATGCAGCTTGCTTTACAAGGCGGTTACGGATAAAGATGGTGGGACCAGCTTCAACGAAGGAGACGGAGGGGGAATTAACGGTGGTTGTGGTGGTATGAAGGATGTCTACGAGGGAGGTGTAACATGGAAGAAGATCACCAGAAGGTTTAACAAAGAAGAGTTCTAAGTCTAGACCTTTTGAAACGACACCGTTTCTACGTTGTATAAGAGAAATATTCATTAAAAAATTTGAGCATTCATAGGAGAAATAAAAGAGAGAGTGATAAGTTTGAAAACTTTGGATATGAACCAAGAAGTTATATATCAATATCATGCATGACCCAATAATCACGTTATTATTATTTTTCTTTCATATGAAAGTCAAATACGCAACATATCATAATGTAACGTGACTAGCTTTTTGACAATACATATTTCACGGAAAGGGTTGAATAAAGTCAACCCAATTATCACAATAAAAGAGGGCTTTTAGGCTTTAGCCCATTCCACATTATTAATGTTTTGTTTGTAAACTTGTAAATCGGTTTATGGGCTTTGATATGAGCCTTATTGGACTCGTATTTTTTGGGTGTAGACTCAATTGAACTATGGCCTAATGGGCTTTAATTTTAGACATTACAATACTTGAATTATTGAACATATTACAAAACTAATACTAGCATTCTGTTGACAAATAATAACTAATAATTTATTATACATGAAAAATAAAATATTATACGATGCCATGTTAAAGAATTTATTTCTAATATTTATTATTTAAACATTATTAATTAAAAATTGATTCTATAAATATAAGTCATTGTTTTCTTTAAATTAAAACGTTTTGTTTTGGACAAAGTCAATTTGTAATAAATAATTATAAAACAGCCGCTTGTTTCTTTATTTATTGGTCAATTTTTGACAGTTTGGGAATTAATTTTAAAATAAAAATAGTTGGGCACGAATTTGTTTTCATTTGTTCACATTTGGTTTGGACAGATGAACGTCCATGTCCTGAAGAATATTAGTAGTGGGACGAATTTGATAACTTCAAATTATGTGTTTAGATTTTTCCTAATTTTTGGCTATTTGTTTATAAATACTAGAGTATTTTTAGTAACTTTGACTTTAGGCTATTTTTATAAGCCTCACTAGGAAAATTATAAACGTTATTAAATAACCAGTATCATAAAAAATAATTTATTAATATAAGCTCAAAATCAATTTTAATCCAACAAAAAAAAAAAAAAGAAAAATNTATAATTGCATTTCAGATACCTATCGGATACTTATTCGGTTCGAATTCGAATTTTCAGGTACGAAAATTTTACATTCCATTCGAATATTTCATATTGTCAATAAATACATTATCTTTCGGTTCTAACAGTAATATTTACTATAGTTTTGAAATAAGCCTCCCAATATTAGTATTATTTTTTTGGTTATAAATAAAGAATAAAAAAAAGTCAATGTGTGTGGCAAAAACAGACCAAGTAGACAACCCTATTTGACAAGTCAACACTCTTCATACGTCTAACTTTTTTTTTCTTTCTAAAATCATTTATTATTTAGGTTTTTTTTTTTGTTACACAACCCACCAAAAACAAAAAGTCAAATCTTTATACGTTTTCATTCTATAAAATAATAAATAGGGACAGCGATCTTAAAGGGTTTACAATATTTGTATTTTCAATGTTTTGACTTTTGTAATAATTATGAATATTTCCTCAAATCCTTTATATTCAAACCAATTCACATATCTCCCAAATCTCAACTACTACACTTTGAAGAAAAAAGTTTCATATTTAGATTCGTTCTTGAATCTACTAATCAAGTTTAGTTACTTCTTGTTTCATATTTTGGTTGCATTAAATGGATCAAGAAATAGAGATTCCTTTGTATTTCCTTTGTCCAATATCTTTACATATCATGAAGGATCCGGTGATAGTTTCCACCGGAATAACTTATGATAGAGACAGCATCGAGCAATGGCTCTTTACTAGTAAGAAAAGCTCATGTCCGGTCACCAAACAAGTCATAGTTGAAACCGATCTCACCCCAAACCATACTCTTCGTCGTTTGATCCAATCTTGGTGTACACTCAACGCATCATATGGTATTGAGACGATCCCAACTCCAAAACCTCCGATCTCTAAATCGGAGATCGAAAAGCTTATTAAAGATTCGTCATCTTCACATCAAAACCAAGTCAACTGTCTCAAACGACTTCGTCAGATAGTATTGGAGAATACAACAAACAAAAGGTGCTTAGAAGCCGCATATGTTCCAGAGTTCTTGGTAAAGATCGTAAGCAACTATGTGGATATGTACAACTCTCCTTCTTATTCGAATCTTAATGACTTGTGTCAATCAAGCACGTTGGAGAATAGGTTTGATTCTTCAAGAAGCTTGATGGATGAAGCCCTAAGCTTACTCTACCATCTCGACACCTCGGAGACAACCCTCAAGAGTCTTTTAAACAATAACAAAGGACCAAACCTTGTGAAAACGTTGACAAATATTATGCAACGTGGAAACTACGAGTCAAGAGCTTATTCAGCTTTGCTTCTCAAGAAGATTCTCCAAGTTGCGGATCCCATGCAAATCATATTATTGGAACGTGAGGTTTTCACTGAGGTGGTTCAAATATTGCATGACCAAATCTCTCACAAGGCAACAAAAGCAGCAATGCAAATCTTGGTGAGTACATGTCCATGGGGAAGGAATAGACATAAGGCTGTAGACGCTGGAGTAATCTCAATGATAATCGATCTTTTAATGGATGATATTTTCTCATCTAAGAGAAGGAACATAGACATAGCAATGGTGGTTCTTGATATGTTATGTCAATGTGCAGAGGGACGAGCTGAGTTCTTGAATCACGGTGCAGCCATTGCAGTTGTGTCTAAGAAGATATTGAGAGTCTCACAGATAACTAGCGAAAGAGCGGTTAGGGTTTTGCTTTCGGTTGGAAAGTTTTGTGCAACACCTTCTTTGTTGCAAGAGATGTTACAACTAGGAGTTGTGGCTAAGTTATGTGTTGTGCTTCAAGTGAGTTGTGGGAACAAGACTAAAGAGAAGGCAAAGGAGTTGCTT
>KE157684.1:0-14294 GCA_000411055.1 Leavenworthia alabamica
CCCTCGACCACCCGCTCGATACTCGCATCGCCTCGCGAACATTCGGCATCCAAGCACCGTATCGATCGCCCGCGTAACCCGACACTCGGCACTGCCCGCGATCCATTCTCGTATCGCAACCTACCGAGGAAATCCCCACCCGATAACCTACTTCCGCATTACCCGACACTGATTTTAAAACAGCATTCGTCTTCTTCTTCGCTATAAGGAAAGTCAGATTCTGAATCTGAATATGAAAATCCACATATAGCATAATTTTCATCTCTATCGTAAGAGAGAACAGATTCTAAATCATGTTCGTCGAGGTTGATATCTCCAGCAAACCTTGATATCGAGGTTGATAACGTATTGTTTCTTCTTCCTGGACTTGTTAGGACAATTTTTTTGCAAAGTGTCCCTCTTTATGGCATAAGAAGCATTTAGATGACTTTCTAAAGCTTTTCTTCCTTTGAAAGAAACGTTTGCGCTTGAATTTCGTGAATCTATTTTCTCCGGACGATCTTCTAAATCTTTGAGAATTTTTATGCAATCTTCGAAGATTATCACACGAACACGATTTTTTGGAACATTTGATTGAGAGATCTGGCCTTGCACATACTTTAGAGAGATGTTTTGATTTATCCATAAATTCTGTCCAGAATTCCTTTTGCTTGCAAAGTTTATCGAGTCTCCGAAAAACATACTGCTGAATTTTTCCAATAGATATTTCTTCTATTGACTGCCATTGATCTCTGATATACATCTTCGTTTGTTGACTAAGATAGTCATCAATTGAGGATAAATATACATACTTCAGACTTGGATTGTTAAGACCGTCGAGGGCGTAATACCGTTTTGTTTGGTTCTCGAAATGTTTCGCCAAGTCTTTTTTGTTCAAAGAACAACATTTAGCCATGAAATATTCTTCTTGCAGTTGATCTTTGATGTGACCAGGCGTACCAATGAATTTCACCAAGAAGTAACGGTATTGTTGTTTGATAGACTTGTTGTTGTCTATAATCTCCAAGAGAAGTCCACCATTCTTTTAAGCTTTTAAGAGTCGGGCCGTGAATTGTTGTATAACTTCAAAGGTTGTTGAAGTTAAAGCTTCAGAAGTTAACCATGCATGAAATTCGTCTAGATGACTATTCCATTGTTTGAAAGGAATATCATCGAATGTGAAAGTTATCATTTTTGACGCAAATTGTCTTGCACGTCCTTCATATTGGTGAAACGTTTGATGGCTTCTATCTCCATCTTGGTTCATTTCTTCATCACTAGAGTATACTTCGTACTTAGGATTTGATGAGGTTCCTTGATCTCCAATGGCAAATAAATTTGGCAGAAATTCTTCATCGGAGTCGGTTGAACTCGAGTCTGAGTAGTGCTTAATCATTGGTGTCGGGGCTGACTTTTCTTTTGGCAGAGATGAATAAGGTTGTTCTGCTCGTTTTCGTTGCTCTTCTAGGGACTCTTGACTTGATTGAGATGATGTAAGAGCCGTATTCGAAAAAGAATCTTGGAACTTTTTGTTTTTTGAGCAGGTTCTTGACCAAATGTAATTGACATGTTATATCGTGACGTTAAGGCTTCATCGCATGACAAAAATCCTGGGGATAATGATTTTGGTTTCGGACCATAATGGTTTGAAAAAAAACCAGGAGAATAGGACCCTTGATACGTCGAAAAACTGGATGGAAAGTCTCCAAAAGTTGGAAAATACGAGTCTGAAGGCTTCCTATGATTTTTCATACTATCAAGACACCGTTGAAGATCTTTGAGTTTGTTTTTAAAATTGGCCATCTCTGCTTCTTTTGTGCGAAAATGAGAGGTGTTTGTTAGCATGTTTTTTGCCATGTTCATTATCTAATGATGGAGATTATCAAGCCTGCCGTTGATATCGGAGATAGAGCCTTGGAGAACGGTCATTCTCTTGATGTAATCTTCTGTTAAACGATCGACTTTATGATTTATTGTATTGAGGATTTAATTTTGAACTATTGCATTCTCCGTTTGCCAGTTGAGCACTTTTTCTCCTCGACTGAGCTGGTCTGGTCCAGAAGTGCCGATAACTTTAGGAATGATTTTAGGACTGTGAGCAATGTTATCTTTAGTAAAATCTCTATGTGGAGGAAAATCGTTTATCATCATAAACTCTTTTGACCGAGTGTCCTTGTTGTTCGAATATCGAACGACAAAATCATAGCGTCCACCTTCTCTAAGAGGACCAATTGTAGGATCATCTTCAAGGTATCGCCCGTATAGTGGATCTTTTTTCTTTCTCCTTCTCCTCTTAATTTTGTCGTCAGATTCATAATTGAGTTGGTCTTCTGAACATGCAGAGCAGTTACATACGTCAAAATATATATAACCTTCTTCATTTTTAAATGGATAGATTGGCATTCCATCTGTATCAAATCATAACGGTGCTGGCATTCGGTCTTCTATGTATTCTCTAGTTTGTTCGGTTAGCTCTGTAGAGAACTATGTGAAGAGCGGTCTGCGAAAAGATGAAGATCTTGGTTTTTCGAATTTTACTTCAGTTTTCCTATCACTTTTAGAGCTGTACGTGACCTCAGAGCTTTGGATCGGGGCGTTTGTTGCTTCATGAAGATTTTCACAGCAAGTTACCCAAGTTTCTGGTAGTTTTTTGATGAGTTCTTCTCGGGAGATCTGTCTTGGGATTTGGACTGAGGTTGGAGAAGCTGATGTGACTTCTAAGAATAAAGCTTTATCTGAGGACGGTAGTGTGAGGTCAAGAGCATGGTCTTGTACTCGGTAGACCATCTGATGGTGTAAGGTTGCTACGATGCTATTTTTTTGCATTAGTGCACAAACAAGTTGAAGTTAACGCCTTTAATAAATTTGGATCAGCTAGCAAAATATTGAAGTTTGGGAATAGTGTGATAAACACTGTTCCGGCGTTCAGAATTGTTTGAACTGTTCTGATACATGCTTGTTGGTATATTTTTAGTCGTGAGTCAGCTAAAGCTGTCATGGCTATAACTGGTAATCCCTTGCGAGCATGTAGGGTGAGACCAAGTCGTACTACACCGAAGTGTAGGTGAGTGAATCCTTGTTGTCTCCACATATCTAGTAGCTGTTTTGGGATGTTGAGACTTATAAATTGTTCTTCTTCTGTAGCTGGTATTTGACATGTAGAGAATTTGCTTGATTGTACATATTTTCGAACACGGTTTGCAGACGAAGAACGGATTAGTTTTGTGACTCCTTTCACTGAGAAAGGGCTGGTTTTTTTAAAAATATTTCATATGGATTTACTAGAGGGAGAGTTGTTTGTGGAATTTGATCAGTGTTTGAGACATATTCGATTTCGTAAAGAAAATCGATATGTGAAGATGAGGATTGGTTTTTTTATTTAGGCAAAGTTGAAAAAGAAAAAGGAGATTCGATTATCGAGAGATTAGAAGTTGACATTATATGAGATGTGTTTTCTAGTTTTCCGAAGCAATCACCCATAGACAATATTCATCCTTCATAGAACAAGAAACTAATTGATATGAATATCCGAGGTTGAAATTGTTTGGACTGCCGGTTAGACTCTATGCGGATGCAATGGAGGAAATGAGATGGGAAAACCCTTAGATGATGGAATCTGAAGGATTCTTTTTGCACTGCGTGCCTAGACTGATGATAGAAGAGAATGGTGGAGGAGAGAAAGAGTGAGGATAAGTCTCACTGACTCAATCTCTTGAAGATAAGAACCGGATAGTTATGGAGTTTTAGGAGAAGATAGATTTCATTGTCCTAAAACCAGTGGGTGATGATGGATTGTTGTGCAACACTAAGGCTATGGTTGAACCTTAGATACGGCAGGTTCTGATCTTTAAGCTAGGCTACCAAAGGATTAGAGAGAAGTTTCAAAGACAAAGTCATTTCAATGTAAAAGCGTGTAACCTTGCATAAGTGTTTAGTCATGCCTTTTATAGCATGACTTAATCCGAAAATACAACTAAAGACCANCAATGTAAAAGCGTGTAACCTTGCATAAGTGTTTAGTCATGCCTTTTATAGCATGACTTAATCCGAAAATACAACTAAAGACCAGACACTCTGATCAATAAAATATCTCTATAAGGTCAACAAAATAAGAAAAGGAAGACCAGTAATGATGTCTTCCTTGAGATAGTTCTCCACCTTAAGTTGATGCACACTTGTCATGAAATTTCCAAGTTGCATGAACCTTGGGAATAAGGTGAAGGCATCAAGTTCCAAACCTCATTAAAAATATCTCCTTGACCCAGTGTAGATCAACTTGGATGAGGAAAAGAGTGTTCATCCCTTGATGACTGAAGGAGGTGTCTTCAGTCAGTGATGACAGTGAAGACACAAAGCTCTTGCTTCCCAAAGCTAGCTTGTATCCGGCTATCCTTGCCTCTTGTTTTTTTGTCCAAAGCTTGCTGCACATACTGGTTGAATTTGACTCTATAAGTCCTTGCTCTGGTGCTCTTGGTGACAGTGAATAGTGCTCCTTGTGGAATGGTAGGCACAGCTACTTCCTCTTCAACAGGTTTAGTCTCCAAGTTTGGATCCGGGCCGAGTGTGCAAGGGATGTCCTCATCACTAATCAACAGGCTCTGATACCAAATAGAAAAGATCTAGAGACAAAACCGTATAACAACGTTGATATGTGATAAAAATATTCAAAAAATATTCAGGCTCATGATCAGTGTTTGAGACATATTTGATTTCATAAAGAGAATCGATATGTGAAGATGATGATATGCTTTTTGATTTAGGCAAAGTTGAAAAAGAAAAAGGAGATTCGATTATCGAGAGATTAGAAGTGACATTATATGAGATGTGTTTTCTAGTTTTCCGAACCAATCATCCATAGACAATAATCATTTTTCATAGAATAAGAAACTAATCACCAGGCTCTGATATCAAATAGAAAGGATCTAGAGACAAAACCGTATAACAACTTGTTGACAGATCGTATTGACAAATTAAGAGAATATGATTCCAAATATTACAGCACCATATGACACCGTTGTGATTCAAAAATTTCTTATAAAACTTCTCCCCTGTTTCTCTCTCTAATGTCTCACTAAATACTCTATTTGATACCAAAAAATTAACTCTAATTATCAAAATTTTGAACATTTTATTTTCAATTCTATAAATAAAGTGATTAAGTTTAATCATCCAATAAAATAATTATAAACCATAAAATGATATTATAATTTCGTTAATGTTTTATCTATTAGTATTTAAGGTTTATATATTGTTGCATATCTTAAAGATAAAATTTAAGATTTTTCCAATATGTAATTCATAGATAATAGTTGTAACATCCCATGTTCTGGTATGGTGGTGCATGAGAAGAGATTTAAGACATTTGATTTGGCTACCTATGTCACCAAAGTGGACTTATCATTTCGTTCAACCACTCTTTCATAACTCTACAATTAAGCGTGTTTGGGCTAGAGTAGTACTAGGATGGGTGACCTATCGGAAAGTGATTGTCAGTATTAGGGGACATTAGTGTGCTCACGGACGGTGGCGGTCGGAATATTACAATAGTGAATTTCAAGATAATCATTTTCAAAGTGTTAATTTTAATTCAGTCAGAAATAATATATTTGTTTAAAAAGCTATAGGTGTCATGTGTTGATTTCTCAAAAGTTAAACCTTATAGACTACAATATCCATTTTAAATGTTTTAAAACATGACGAATCCTTATGTTACAATTTTATAAAAAAAAACTATAACAAATAAATATGGTAAAATAACAAAATAAATCCAATAAAACAAATAATAAAAAACATGTATGCATATATAACTTGTTTTACAAATGTTAATATATCATTAGGAATAAATTAGTCAGGAAATTTTAGTGTAATTATAAAACACGTGGACTTTAACATTCATATGTCAAATTTTTTATCTCATAAATCTTTTAAGCACTTTTGAAGATTTACAGTTTAAAAATCTAAACATTCGGATCTCTCCTTCTGTTACTATGGAGATAGCGATCGAAATTTTAGTTTACAAGAACTAAGATCAATTTCTCCATGTTTACAATAACTAAGATCAATTTCTCCACGATGATACCAAAAAAATTGGTCTGAATTGCTGTGTAATACAGTCTCCATTTTTACTTCCATCATTTAAAGCTTTTAATTGATGACCAAATAATTTATCTATTAATTTGATTAACTAATGTTTTGAAATTGTGTTAAATCTCTCAACAACAAATATTGAAATTTATTTGCTTTGATCATTTGAAATGATTTTTTAGAGGTAGAATTATATTAAATCTAGTTTTCATCAAATACAAAAGAAAATACTCTAATTATCAAAATTTGGAGATTTTATTTTTAATTATATAGATAAACTGATTAAATTTTGTCATCAAATAATATAATTACCACCAAATTATGATCAATTTTCACTTAATTATATAAAATTAATTATATAGATTAATGGTGTTTAATCAGATGATTAAAATATTTATTTTAAATAGCATTCGATGTATAATCAAAACAACAAAATATTCATTTTATTTATCAAAAAAAAAATGACTCCAAAAATTTCAAAAATATATATATAATCAATTTATTGTAAGGTTCCGTGACATGGGCCATGAGCTATCTCCTGCTTTGATCAGTCCCCGGCTTCTCCTCTAAAAATTAGGGTTTCGTAAGACGACGAGTAAGTCTCTTCTCTCCATTTCAATTTTTCGAGTCATCTTCTCCATCGTTCACTCCACACAATCTATTTTGAGTTATCATCCTCTCTTTCGTCATCACAGATTCACTTCTTTTCATCAATGGCTTCTTTGTTCAAGGTACATAAAGTTTAGATTTTTATCTAATCCCACTTCTGGGTTTTGTATAAAAACTCTCGAAATATTGAAATTTCTAGTGAATTGAGTTATCTGGGCTTGTCTCTAAATCGACTAATTAATATCTAGGGTTTGGTCTCACAATATGTTTCTTCGTGCATTAGGAGCTGATTGAGTTATGTTAAATTTTTGATTTTTTGTTTGATATTAGGAGCAAACAAAGCTCTCAGCTTATAGAGATAGAAGATTTTCAGGAACACAAGAAGAGTTTGATGAAGCTTTAAGAACATCAACAACTGTTTACATAGGCAATGTATCTTTTTACACAACTGAAGAACAGATTTATGAGCTTTTCTCTAGAGCTGGTGAGATTAAAAAGATCATTATGGGATTAGATAAGAACACTAAAACACCTTGTGGCTTTTGTTTCGTCTTGTAAGTTTTTTTCATTTTCACAAGTTTTTTTTAAACTTATATGTGTAATTGTTGTTGACTTTATTGACTTTGTTTATTAGGTTTTACTCTAGAGAGGATACAGAGGACGCAGTTAAGTATATAAGTGGAACTATACTTGATGATAGGCCAATTCGTGTTGATTTCGATTGGGGATTTTTAGAAGGAAGACAATGGGGACGTGGTAGAAGCGGTGGCCAGGTATAAATCTAAAGCTTCTACTCTGTAATTTTCGATAATTATGATGTAACCATGACTTCTTTCTATACAGGTTCGAGATGAGTACCGTACAGATTACGATCCTGATATCCTTTTAAGTCCGTGTTTGTTATCTCCTCTTTAGTTTTTGTTTATTAAACATGTTTCTTGGTAATGGATTTAGTTGTCTATCTATGTTTGTGTCTTCTTTAACTCATTGATGATACCTAGAGGTGGTTATGGAAAATTAGTTCAGAAAGAACTCGAAGCACAAAGGCAGCTCGTAGATTATGGTACTGGCTCATTGGGATCTTATCCTCAAGTTGCACCATCAAATTGTATGTTTTTCCAACTTTATTTTGTTTTTTCTTGGTTTCTTGGTTTCGCATTTCACTTTGAATAAACTGTCAACATAGATGGAAATGGAAGGCGAGGTGGTGGAGGCTATGGCCAAGGAGGATTAAATCGACATGGAAGAGGAGGAGGAGGTATGTAGTTCTACTTGAACATATTGCATAGTTGTAATATCATTATCCGCAGCTAGGTCTGAGCATTCGGTCGGTTTAGGTCGGAAATTTTGGTATTTTGGTTTTTCAATAAATGGTACCGATTGTTTAAAATTTATAGTTCGGTTTTGGTATAAAAAACATTCTGATCAGTTTTTATTTTTTAAATTCGGTTTGGTTTAAGGGTAAAACTAACTGTTTATTTCAATTTTTCGGTTTATTCGGTTTATTTTGGTTTGTTTGGTTCGGTTTAGGATAAAAATAAATAAATAAATAAACATATAAAAATTCATTTAAATAGAAAAAACAGAAGAAAAAAAATAATAAAAATCTAAAAAAAAATCGGTTTATTCATTTTTTCGGTTTGGTTTTTACTGAAAACCGAACTTAGTAAAAAAACTTCTACCGATCGGTTTAAGAAAAAAAATTCGGTTCGGTTCGATTTTCTTTTTTTCTAGTTCGGTTTGGGTTTTTTTTCTTGGGCCTATCCTCAGCTGCATTTTCTGATTGTTATGTTTTTGAAGATTACCATCGGAAACGGCAAAGAGATGATGATCGTTCATATGGACGTGATAACTCAAGAAGAAACTCAGATCATGAGTTTAGAAGAGAAGCTGATCATGACATGAGACCAGTAATTAACACAACTTTTCTTGTCTTTGGTATGAATTTAGTATCTGAGGCTTAAGAGATGATTTCCTTTTGTGTAATTATAACAGGAGAAGAACCCACGATTCCGTGAAAGTGGTGACTCTGATGATGATGGTGAAGATGATCAGAAGAGAAGATCTTAAATCAAAAACCTTAGATGATGCTAATGATGTTGAACGATCAATGTAATCTTTAGATTGATGAACTTTTCTACATTTTCATTACACTTTTGGTAACTAAAGTTGGTTTTATTCAATATTTAATGGGCTCAGGTATCACTATTATACTTTTGGGTCAGAAGCCCATGATCTGGCCCATTATTGTTCTTAATAATCACTTTTATTACTATAAGGTTTTTAGTTGGTTAAATACAAATAATGTTATTTTTATTTTTTTCCTTTTATTATTATTATATTATTATTATTAAGATTTATTGTAAATGAGAAAATAATTTCTATATGATTCTACGTGATCATTGTAATTTTTGACTATAACGATGTAATTGAAAAATTAATAGAAACTTGTTGAACTTTAATACGTGGACTCATAGAAATACACATGGGTTCAAGAAAAAGGATTTATGATTTTCTTTGTAAAAATACCAAATAAATAAATTTAACAATTGTTATTTCGTCGAATTTTGGAGATTAATTCTCAATGAAGGGGAGGAATATTAGAAACGCCTTGAAGTTGTAACTCCGTCATAACACCGTCAACTGACGGTGGTTTTAATCCTAGAGGTAGCGGCAGCCACGGCTTTGTTATAACGTCTCCAATAGCGGCGTCAATGCTTTCATTCGACTACAACCGTTAATTAATTAATAAGATAATTTTATCAAATTATAAAAAAAATGGATTTATAATAAAATATAAAAACTCACTGGATAAATGTCCATGGGAGGATTAGTGGGGGCTAATTTATTATTGTACATCGAATGATTCGGTGATGCCATACCATATCCCTATATACACATTAATTAACCTTAATTAAAACACTAAGCTATGTTTCGTGAAGTCTTTGCATAATTCAGAACTCTGTATATGGTTAGTAATTTACATAAAAGTAATTAAATAAAAAATAAATCTGCACGACCTTGTAATTTTTTTACAAATCACGCTATATAATAGGAATACAAATTTTACTTTTTAAATATTATGCTGTGTTATAACATTTATTGTCACGTTTATAAGAAAAATAAATATGTTATATATGATGAACAAGGTTAAAAAGATGTCATTAATGTACAAAATGTTATTTTTTTGTTATTCTTCGAACCTAAATATTATCCACCAATCACCATTAATTTTTTAATCTAACCTATCAATATACCTAACAAATAATAGGAATAAACATAACACTTACAAATGAATTACCTGTGGATAGAGAGGTTGTTGGTGCCAATACGGTGGATGACCTTGCCAAGACGACGGAGCTCCGGCAACGACCGGAATCGGATATGTCCGATGAGTAGATGGTAAAGTACCAGACTTGTGTTTAGGCCATGTTGGATGACCCCACACGTGTAAAGGCCTGAAATGGCTGTGGTGCAATGGTGTTGTCACGTGAGGAGGATAGCCTAAGGCAGGAGCCACCCACGGCTTCTTCCCTCCTCCTCCTCCACCTCCGGCTACTGCAACCGTGGCATATCGCCGGAGATTCCAACTGGCAGCTTCTGCTTCACGTGCTAGCAAATGCTTTCTATGTGACCTATATTTCTATTACAAGAAAAAGCACAACACAGATTAACCTTATTATTACACATATCTAAGTTCGTTTAGTTGTATTTTTTTACAAAATTTATAATGAAAATTTTATTTTACTTCTTTTGTGAATTAATTAATAATAAATTTGTCTATTATTTTATAACGGTTGATAAATTAATTTATAGATTTTATATTTTATTTTTTGGGTTTGGATCATATAAACTAAGAACATCTAAAGATTTAAAATACCTGAAGATGACTAGCCACGTTGTGACGAGTAAGAGATTTAACGTCCATAATTTCCAAAATACGAGAAGGCACCGCCTTGTCTACTCCTAATTGCTCCACCGCCTGTACAAATTTCCGGTGTAACTCCGGCGTCCAATCCACCTAGTTTTCCGGGAGTCACAAAACCAAATTATAAAAATAATCAATTATTTTTTAAATATTCAAAAAGGCAAAACCACATAAATAATCACATTATTATATTTTAAAAATTAAAATATTTATAGTTAAAATAATACAAAAATATTGTTCTAAAATGAATTTTTTATGGAATTTTATATTTAAAAGAAACAAATATTAAAATTTTAAATATAAATAATTAAGAAATAAACAGTCAAACACACCTTAGGTTTCTTCTTAATATCATTATCATTGAATAAACAATCTTTATTTTTCTTCCTTTTAAGTTTGCTTCTACGCACCGTTTTGTCCGTACCACCACCACCTTCTGGCTTACAGACACCATCAACTCTATCCGATGTCTCCGACGCCGTCGAAGTATTTCCCTCCATTTCTTGTTCTTCATCTCTTCCACTACCGGAATATCCACCAAGAATATCCGAATCAATCTCCAAATCCGGTAACACATCATCTCCATTAAAACCAATAAAAAGGTCATCGTAGTAATCAATTCCTTCTAAAATATCAAGACTAACTTCGTCGGAGAAATCTACGACCGTCGTAAAGTCCGGTAAGTCTACCGTCGTGTAGTCTGCGAAATCAGTCGACATATACTTGTCCTTTGAGTTGTTGACGATGAGTGGAGTTGGAGACACTGTTAACATTGAATCGTGTTATGAAAATTCAAGATTAGAGAAAATAGAATAATATAACCAAAGTAGTAGTATATTGTTTATATATAAACTAGACTTATGTGTTTGTATAGATATAGATAGTTCCAAGGTTTATTAAAATATTTTATGTTCCATATATATGTGGTTGAGATTTTTCTAGTTTTTTTATGTATATCATATTTTATTATAACAAAACTCTTCCTTAAAAAATAGGAAATTATGAGTCATAAATTTATAATTAATATTTTTTTTCTCCATGTATAATAAACAAGTGGCATTTTTACTTTCTTTGGAAGGCAAGACCGAAACAGTTTTTCACTGTTTTTTTTTAATATTTGCATAGAGCTCATAAAAATTTAAGTAGCAATTAAATAAAATTAATGACAAAATATTTATTTTTTCCAAGTGAAAATACGTGTAATTTATGAATATTTTAGATAATAATATAGATATCTACGTTATCTAACGGACTTTAATTTCTATAATATCAGTGTGTGATTTATTATTGTTGTGATCATGGATTACCATGTTAAACATTAATTTGCTCGTATAAAACCATATCAAATGCTGTAAAAGAAAAAAGCATATCAAATTAATATATATATATATATATATATTTGTCAATATAGTTATAAACTGATTAATGTCTTCTCCAATTTGGTGGATTGTTGTTGATGTAGTAAACGCGTTGGTCTTGACATCTTGCACTTACTGTTAACTCGTGAGCATTTCTATTCTTCTCTCTAGGAATCCACTTCAGAATAAATTTTGTGAAGGCTGTCTTGAGTTGTATAACAGTATCGAGCATGACTTTAAAAGCCGGCCAATCTTGTGGAGTCTCAATCATTCCCAAGATGTCCTTGCAATCTGTGTAAAAACATATCTCAGATTCGTCCATTTCAATCATACTTTGCATAGCTCATATTAGATTTTCCACTTCTGCATGCAATGCCGATAAACTCTTAAATATATTTTTTGCCCCCATATATACCTTGTTAAAACCATGTTTTCTGAGAACTCATCTCAAACCAGAGAAACACTCTGTAGTTGTCCATGGCCCATCTATATAGCATTCTGCATTATATTGAACAGCCGAATCACCCAACCCTACTTGTAACATTTTTTCTTCTTCTAATTGTTCTTTCTTTACTTTAGCCCAGTTTTTTGCCTCCGATACATCTTGATTGATTATTTTCCTAGGATTAAAGACCGTATTATTAAAACATTTATCATTCCTAACTTTCCAAATATACCAAAACAACCATGGATATAAATTTAATTCTTCAGTTCTATTTTTAATACCTAAAAAATAATCCAAATTTGTATATGCACCCCCATTCGGAAAAATCCCTAGAATTGTCCTTATAGGTGATAAAAGCCAGACCTGAAAAGCTGGCGGACACTCAAACAAAACGTGATGTATTGTTTCATTCTCTGAACCACATGTTTGACAAGTTGTATTATATCTAATACCTCTTTGTCTTAGATTTGCCATAACTGAAATACTCCCTGTGAGCACTTACCATAGGAAATGTTTCAATTTTGATGGACAATCTATCTTCCACACTTTTGCCACTAGGGAATTAATATTTGGTCCAAATACCGGTTTTTTCGTTTCTTCTTTTATCATGCTGATGATTTGATATCCTGATTTAACAGAGTAATTCCCAGACTTTGAAAAATACCAACCAATATCATTTTTTTTTATATTCCACACTCACAGTCACCGGTAACCCTTTAATTAATTGTACAGTCTCTTGTGGCATAAGTTCCTCGAGTAAAGGAATATTCCACCATCTTGTTTGTGGGTCAATTAATTGACTTACATTAAAGTTTGGATCAATATTTTGGATCCTACATGTAGCTGATCTTGGTCGTAGAGCAGGTAACCATGGATCATTCCAAACTGATATCGAATGACCGGATCGTACTCTTTTAATTAATCCCTGTTCTACCAGAAGTCTAGCTGAATATATACTTCTCCATCCATACGACGGATTATATCCTATCTCTGCATCCATAGGGGTCGAATTCCGATAATATCTCCCTTTTAAAACTCTTGCAAATAGTAAATCTGATTCTTGAATTAATCTCCACAGCTGTTTTCCTAATAATGCTGTATTGAAATCTTCTATATTTCGAAACCCTAAACCACCTTCTGATTTTGCAGCACCAAGCTTATCCCATGATTTTCAATGCATATCTCTATCTGTACCATTTGAACTCCACCAAAATTTTGCCACCGCACTCGTTAGTTTTGTTGTGATTGTCTTTGGTAACCGAAAACATGACATCACATATGTTGGTAATGTTGTAGCCAACGATTTAATTAATACTTCCTTACCTCCCTTTGATAAGAATTTCTTTGTTAATATATATAATATAATATGTGTTACATTTTTAGTCCATATTTTCTCTCTAAAATATCATAAAATTCTGTCATTTGTTATTTCATATTCTTGACAGTTGTATTCATATTTTTTTCTTATCAGAAAAACATGTAATTAAAAAAATTGCATGTTGAGCTGTGATGTATATAATTTGTAACGCAAAAATATAATTACTACTATATTTACTACTTATTATATAAACAATGCTATGAAATATTTCATTTTATTAAAAAAATTGTCTAATAAATATATTATTGACGAATCTATATTATACTAATTGTTATATTATATATCAATAGATAACATTATTTAAATATTATAACAATAATAAATTTAATTATTTATTTTAAAAATATGAAATAAAAGGTTAAACGAAATATTAAAAATAATTTTTAAAAAAATAATTTTTAAAAAAATAATTTTAATTAATAAATATATTATATTTAAATTTTATAACCACTAAATTAATAAAATTATTAAATGAAAATATTAAAATATATTTATATAGAATATGTGTTATAA
>KE157684.1:16519-29949 GCA_000411055.1 Leavenworthia alabamica
AGATTAATAAAATTCTACTAATAAACTTAACATTATGGCTCACAATTTTAGATTATACGAATCTAAATCGGTAAAACTCATAAATTTATTATTAAATTTTGTATTATTAAGATAAAAAATACTACTTATAATATAATATAACTACATTGTAAATTATTATTATATGAATTATCATATAAATTAATAAATTACTGCTGTTAAAAATAGTTAGATATACTGTGTTACATATTCATTCATGCTAGATTTTACATTTTGAGACGGTTTTGCTGTTTACAAATTACGATCCTGTTTAAATGTTATTCAAATGCATATAATATATATATATATATGTTAAATATGTGGTGGGATCTTCAACCACATATTATGTTTATTTATAACTATTTTATTTTTACCTCTATATTTTCATGTGTATATATATAATATAACTATATGAAAACGAATCATGCAGTTATTAAATAATATTTTATTTCTGTGTGGACTCCAATTATTTCGAGACTTTTAATATGTGAAAATGTCCTGTCATTATTACTCTTCAGTCTTTCACCAAACAACATTTTTTTAATGAAAATACTGAAATGCTAATATACATATATAAAACAATTATACAATATTCAGCAATATATAAAGAAAATATTTCATATAAAATAATGTTGGAAATGAAAAAGAGAGGTCGTATTATTGAGATATGAAATTGAAAGTATATTTTAAAGATTTGTACAAAGCAAAGAGACAAAAAATGATGGAGACAAGACGTAGAAACAAGTGGGGTGTACAAATTGACCTTTTCTCGTGAGCTATATTCGGATAATATTGGTTTAAATTAATCTCTTTATCTTCATATCTCATTTATTCAACATGTCTTATTAATTACTAAATTTAAAAGGTTGAATTAGTTTGATATATAAAATTAAAAATTAAATTATTAATATTAAAAATAATGTTTCTTTAAATTTAAAAGGTTGAATTATTTTGAGATAATTTGTATGTTTGATACCAATATTTTTATATATAAAAACTTACATTTATTTTTTGTTATATTTCTTTTTGATAAAAACTTTTTTTTTTAACTTTTCTAGGTTTTTTATTTCGTCTATAACCCTAAAATCTCAAATAAAAAAATTCACATCTACAACGTTGTAATAAATGAACATTTAGATTTCAGAGGATCCGAAAACATATATAATATATAATAAAGAAACCAAATATGAAACTATTCTTACGACACATTGATTTAATAATGATGAGAACTACGGAGTACAACTGATTTAACGTGATTGAGTAACACGTCAACTCAAATTACGTTGATGCATGGACATGAAATGAAATATTTTTGTCCATTTAGGTATACTTCTATCAATATAGTTTGAATATCATTGTCCTAAATGACATTTCCACATAAATGTATAAATCGTCGTACATATGTGTTTTTAACCCTAAATATAAAAATCTCTTATGTTCATTCTGAAAAATAAATTTATCTAGAATTTAAAATTTTGATTTTACAAAATTAATATTTTCTTTGATGTACTTATTAGTGGTAGTGGTATGAGATTTTAAAAGATAGTAGAAAATGCAAAATATATAACAAAACTTTATTATTTTTTCCGGTTTACAGATTCACTTCATATGATAAGTCATTTATTTACAGCATTTAATAGTTTATGTATACTTTTAAAAAAAATATAATTTAGTAATATATTTTAAATTTAAATTTTAAAAAATTTATATGATTCTTTTATAAAAGTAGTTTTTGTTTAATTTTTTATAAATTAAAATTATTTTTTTTTATTTACGAATATATTGTAGACATATAAAAATACAAAAACATCTCTAGAAATACATTTTAAGTATTAAAATAAATTTTGGGCATACAATATTTTTAAATATATTTAGAAAAATGATTTAACAGTTTAACACATATTTCTTTCGCAAACAAGCTTTCCATATAGATTATGGTTGAAAACATACTAAACGAAATATCATATATTTAGCTTTATTTCAAAACATCATGAGTTAAAAATAAAATCAGATAATACAAAAATAAAAAACTATGAATTTGGCTTTTTCATTATATAATAAAAGGTCACAAATTACAAACAAGACACCTTCATGAACTTGAAAAAAACGGTGATATTATTAAATTATTTAAAAGTTGCAATACTTTGATTTTTCAACGTAAAAAATAATATATAAATATAAAATTCATAATGAAAATAATGTACTTGTTCCTATTATATAATTGAGATGATATTTTGAAATAAAAAATCAGGACATAGTGTTATATGTGGAGAAGATAGTTTTGTCTTTTCTTATGTGTCATGAGAGGTGAGCAGTTCTTTGTCTGTAAGCTTTTTGAGAGACATATGCATTACGTCGTTCTCACTTCCATTATCACTCTTTCCAGATCCAACATGTCTCATTTTTTTATTTTTTTATTTTTTTATTTTATGACATAATATCACTAACTAACAATAATGTAACTAACAACGTTAAAAATTTATAATCACAATAGTTTTATTATTATCATTGTGTTAGTTACTTTACATAAATTTAATTCGGTCTGAATAAGCAGTGCCGATCCAACTGGATGATTTAAACCTAAATTTTTAGCTTAAAATATGCCTAATTTTTTTCCTCTAAAATATATTTTTAAATTTATAAAAATATAATTTTAATTTGTAAAAATTTTAACAAAATCTCTTACAAAAAATATATATAAATTTAAAATTTATAAAATAAAATATATAGATAAATTAAAGAAAAATCTAAAATATACCTCTAAAGTCTAAATTATTAAATACCCTAAAAACTGGATATGTACATGAGATAGAGATTAAATAAATTACAAATTATACAATAAAACATGTTTCGTGTAAAATAGTTTTAACATGAAGCCATTTTGCCATTATGGAGACAAATACGGTTTATTTTGGTTCTGCTAAAGGTGGGCATAAATCTAAAATATAATGTAAAATCAAACAAAATTTAAACCGAAATCAAACTGATTTAGATGGTAAAACCGATCGGTTTATATTTTTGGATTCAATTCAGTTTTGGATAAAAAAATTTTTGCGAAACAAAACCAAAACCGAAAAAATCTAAACTGAAATAAATCGGTTTTTGTTTAGTTTTTAATATATTTCACTTCGATTATCCGAAAACCAAAAAATCTAAATGACCAGCCGTAGTTCCGACTCTAATAGAATTGGGATAAACCGGACCGCAACACACCTAAATAGTAGAAGCACCATCAGATTGACGTCACCTTAAAACCGGTTAATCACATTGTTAACTAAAAAGCATTTATCACTTAGTTTTTTTGAAGAATACAACAAAACGGAGTCTTTAATCAGTTACTCAAACTCCGACGAAGATGACGATGTTATATCAGGATCTTCAAACGTAAACCTTTTCCGATCAACATCAATACTAATCTCCGGTTGCTCTCTACCATCTGAATCTTCATTTACGTAATCTTCATCTTCATGCATTTTCATATTCATATCTTCTTCATCGTATTCATCATCACTATGTAAGCTAAACTCACCTCTACCTACTAACTTACTCGATTCACCATTATACTGAAACGATCTCCCTGAGCTACTACTAGCTTCAGGTGTTTCAATCCAGTCTTCATCGTTATCAATAAGAGCCGTTTTGTTACTTACAACAGCTCCCTTGGCTCCTATAACTTCATTAGATATACCAAGTGTTCCTTTCGTAGGTCTGTTATGGCTTCTCGTGCCGCTACGCCTCCCTGGTTGAGCTCTCGGTTTTAACATTGTGTTCGTTCCACCTCCTCGCGGTGGTCTACCTGAAACCGTAGGTTTCTTACCACGAGAACGAGGTCTACCACGTCCACGTGGTGGTCGACCTCCTCGTCCAGAGGTAGATACATTACCTAAACCAGGATCCACCAAGTTCACTTCTTGCACCGGAGTCTCCATTACCAAATTTGACTCCAAACCCTTTCAAACAAGAATACACATTCAATGTATGAACATTAACAGCATTTGTTGTTGTTTATATATATACTTACGACGAAATCTTCGTCGTGTTTTTGATCGGGTGTGTAGACAATCGAGCTATCGAATTCAAAGAGTCTCAAAGCTACACCTCCTGTAGTCTTAGGTATCCACGGTAATGTTTTAACCGAACAAGTGAAATCACTTACAAGAGCTTCTTCTGGTAATAAACCCAAGAGTTCAGAGGTTGTTTCGAAGTTCGAAGATACAAAATCTCTCTTTAATGCAGTTTCTAACATTGCAAGAACCTGAAAACAAGAGTTTCAAGGATCAGAATTGTTAGAAAGAATATATATATTTGACTCTCTTGTGCAAGAACACGAACCTGATGAAGTTCTTCAGATGAACTTGATGACAACAACTTCAGTCCCCAAGATTTTCTATGAGTCTCTGTCCAAAAAGCTTCACGTCCTTCAGGTGGAAGAGAACCCTGTCATGATGATTCATTAGTTCTAGAAAACAAAATCGTCGTAACTTGTAATCTATATGATGAATCTTACTTCGACAAGTGCTAATTGAATCTTGAGTAGTCTTATTCTAAGGGGCGACGAGCTTGAGCCATTGAAGATAAATCCACCATCTCCTTTTGAGTTATTACCGAGTTGAGCCACTTGCTCAGCTAAACAATACTCATCAGCATCTAAACCACCAAGTACCTGACCACAACTCGGACAGCAAATATCTCCGACAAAGTGTAGCTCTGCGCAGATTCTGCAAACGCGAAAAAGCGGATTGCTTTTCTTGGCACCGTACTTAAATGCAGATAACACATCTGGATTCAACATATTATCCCACATCCACTTCTCAAAACTCTTGAACCGTTGCAACACAACGATGTTATTGTCACCTAACTCAATCTTAAACGTCATGGAGATTTCTTCAGTATCAGAATCCAAGCCGGTAGATATTGAGCTCAACCCAGGATTTGCTGCTTCCACATTCCTTCTCACTGCATCCTTGAAAGATACTTCGATCTTAAGCAACATGAAGTGTAGATGTGACTCTCGTACACCGCGTGCATCTAACGACTTCACCAGATAATCAAAACCCTGAAAAAGAAACCAAATCCAAAGAAACATCAATGATTGTTATGTATCCAAAAAGGTTCAGTTAGAGTTATACATCTTCAGAATCAATGAGCCTCCATCGACCATCTTGAAGTTCAACGAATATTCTACCACAACCAGGATCGTTCCGAGAAGCAGATGCTGAAAATTGCCAATAACGATTACGTCTTCTATCTTGACCTAATGGAAGTGACCTATATACATAAAGCTCTTCAGCTTTATACCCAACATATGCTTTTAACTGTGCACGTAGCCTTTCACGGTCTGCTGTGTAACCCTGTGGCTGCTGAAACTGCAAATTCTCCATTCCAATTACATTTTCTTGCAAGCTTGGTCCTGCGTTTGTGTTATTCACATCAATCTGTGGAAGACTCAATGGTTCCTGTGAGGAGAATGGAGTCGCATCTGCTGATGGAGGGGTTGAGATATTAACCCCTGACTTGGCTGTTGGGTATGAAAGAAAAGTTGCTCGAATCAGAGACTCTTCTTTCCAGCGTTTGTCGAGTTGAACTTCACTCCACATCTGTTTCTTTAACGCAGTCGCAACTTCCAAACGTTCCTGCGCATAACACACAGAGCCTGGTTATGGTAAAAGATCGAAGATAATGCAAGTTCAAGACATTACCTCAAGGGCAATTCGGATTGTGTTTCCTTCAATGGCAATACCAATCAGAGCAACAAGTGCATCTAAACGTTCCTCGACGCTTAGATTTGAGTAATCTCCTTCTATAAGTCCTTGAACCCACTGTTCTCCAAGTTTGCTCTCGTCAAAACAAGTACTGTCCTCATCCTCTAGAGATTGATCTGCTAAAATGTCATCTCTTTTCTCATCTTTCATATCCTCAGGGAGAGAAGGAGTTAGAAGCAGTCCCGGTTCAGTTTTCATGGTGATCATATCCAATTTCCCATTTTCCAACATTGGTTTGACATCGATTAAGTTTTCTATCTCCAGAGCATTATGATCTTCCTTTTTGAGGTTGTTCAAATCAACCTCTGGATCATCTCCAACATCGCTTTCGGAATCTTCATCTCTCTCAGCATCATCAACATCTTCTACATCAATAACACCACTCTTGAATACATGTATTCTCTCTCTCGCTTCAGCAAATATAGTCTCGGCATCACCTGCATCTTTTCTATAAGAAGCCCTCACACAATACGTAGATGGAGCTACCCTCTCAAAGAGTTTAGTATCCCGCGACAACGCAGCAGCAACCGAAGCTTCAGGTGTCCTGCTCGTCGTTAAATCCCTCAATCCTGATTTCTACATAAGAAAGAAATCGAGAATAAAACAAAAACCCTTCATAAATAAGTTCAAAAGAAACAATCTTAAGAATATCTTTACCTGAATCTTCTCTGCAACCTCGAGAATGGTCAAACCTTTTTCACCTTCAATAGATAGAACATGAAAAGCAGCAAACTTAACAGTCCCTGGAGTCAAACGATGCCGTGAACGTCGTGGATTAGAAAGACCTCTTTCTTGCATCTTGGCAAAAGCATTCTCAGCAGCTACTCCTTTCCTCAGATTGAAAATCACATTCTCAGAGTTGTTGGCCTACACTTGAAGGAAAACAGAGTTCACAACACATTACAAAAACCAAAATTAACGAACTAAATTAGATTGCGTACCTCATTATCATCAAGAACAGATACACTCTTAATGTTCTTTTTATTCAGTTGTGGTCCAAACCCAGCAGAATAAGCAAGTTGTCTCAAGATTTCAGGCCATGTAAAAACATTCAAGTTTCCTCTCCAGTTGCGTATATCAAAACCCCACGCATATGCCTAAACCCAAGATTGTATCGTATTAAACATTAGAAGGGATATGAGAAAGACTAAAAAAAGGTGTAAACTTACACCCTCCACGACATGAGGATGACCTCCTCCAGGATTAGCAGCAGCGTTCTGGTTAGTTCCAACACCGATAGAAAGCGTTCTTACAACACCCTCGATATCTTTGATTATAGTCTTCAAGAGAACAATGTGTATCTCTCCCATTAGCCGTGGGTCCTTCATGACCAACAAGAAAAGGTTGAGAAAAGCAATATGGCTTAGATCCAAACTTAGAGACTTATAAGAAAAAGAGAAACACTTACATGGTCATGAAATGCCTGAACAAACTCGTCTATAGTAAATGGCCAAAGACCAAGAACATCGGCGAAAGTGATTAAGAATCTCCACACCTAAATGTTTTTTTTTAAAACCAAATCAAATAAGTTAAGAGGGTTGACTAAAACAAAACACGAAATTGTTACTCAGACTCACCATAAGTAGATTTGCAATATTCTCATCAGAACCATTCCATGGTTTGATTGCAAAAGGAAGTTTCAATTTTACAGATGCTGGGGGGAATAATGTCTGCTTTTCTGAAGAACATAATACAATTCACATAATCAGTTGAATAAAATCGGAAAAAAGTAGTTAAACCAATGAAAAATAATTGGGATTACCTCTATATTCATCGAGGTTCTCTAGAGTTTCAGAGTCAAGAGCGAGCATTGAAGGCAATCCTTTGGTTAATGCAGCAATCTCCATGAGTTCTAAGCGTTCGTCTTCAATAAGTTCCATAGATTCCTTTGCGATTTTACGAGCAATGGCTCTCTCATTAGCAGCTTTAAGCCTTGCAACCTCTTTTTCCTTACGCATCTCTTCTTTTTGTCGCATTTTCTCAGCCTAATTCACATTTATGAGGAAACAACAGTTCATCGTAGCTCTCAAGAAACTTGAAGGTAAGCACATATGTTACATTACCCTGATTGTTTCTTTCTTCAAGAACTTCTCTCTTCGCTGCATCTCTCGCATCTGCTCTTTGAGATATCTCTCTTCTTCTCTTTGCCTTTCACGTAAAAGACGTTCTTCCTCTTTTCGTCTTTCTCGGTCTTGCCTCTCCATTTCTTTCCTTATTTGCTCCTCTCTCTGCATAACCAATTGACACAATGAAGAAAAGCTAATAAATCATATGCTTAGCTTTGTTTGAAACAAGACCTTTCGCCTTAGCATATCTTGTTTCTCAAGCTCTCTTCGGATTCTCTTCTCATGAGCCTCGACTTCCCGAGATATTCTTGCTTCTTCATTCTACAGTGAACATATTAGAAAATGTGAGGACACTTCTTAACTATTTATACAACAAAAACTTCACTAAAGAACACTTTTTTCGTACCTCGCGTTTTCTCTCTAACTGCATGACATCATCATCATCATCATTACAAACTTCTCTCTCGGATTGCAGAAAGGGATCCTCATGAACCGGGTGATCCGTTAAGTTACCATGAGCAACAGTATCCATATAGCTTTTCTGATACGGTGATCCATATTCACCCAAGTTAGGTGGATAGACATGTCCAAGCTTCCCTTGATGAGTTGCAAGATTCAAATTTGGTATCTGAGGTAAAACTTTATAGTCATCTCGATGTACAACAGACACCGCTGAAGAAGCCCTCGTAACTGAAGCATCAAGTGGAACTCCATAATGATGTGTTGGAGAATGATCAGTCCTTGAAGATGGCAGCTCAGGAATGAACTGATACTCACGAATTGGCCTCACATTTACAGAATCCTAAATTGAGAAACAAACCATTAAAAATAAAGACTTTAAGCAACAACAACAAATCATGAGACTAAAAAAACTAACTTTGATTGGCTTTACATCGGATCGAACATATAAGTTAGTCTCAAAAGCTTGTCTAGTCACCTTCCCATGGCTTGGCAACTCTGTTCCACACCCAAAAAGATAACATTTTTCGATTCGGTTTTACACTTCTAACTAATTTAACAAAGTAGAGCTTACCAATAAGTGTCCCAAAAGCACCAGGAGGTAAAGGATCAAACTCCATTCCAAGAATAGGACCATCATCTCTCAAACGCTCTCCCAACTGAGCTTCCACATAACCAATAGCTCGAACCTCAGCTGGAGATGGTTCATTAAACCTCCTAACAACAGTTACACCACCACCACCACTAGCTCGAGTAACAGCTCTTCTAGAACCAAGCTCAGTTCCCGCCACTAAATCACTATCATTAACAAGTGGTTTTAATGTTTCCAAAGGAGTTGAAGTTGACTCATTACGCTGACGTTTACTCGGAGTTATAGATTTCCGATCTTTAAGTCGCCGGTGACAAAACCACATCTGTAATTGTCTATCGGAAAGATTCAGTTTTACTGAAAGATCCGCTCTTATAGCTTCTGAAGGATAAGGCTCAGCTAAAACAAAAACAAAAACATAATAAATATAAAAAAAAAAAACACAAACTTTAATAACAATGAAGCAAAATCAAAATCAAAACCTGAGTAAGTGTTTTCCAGAACTTGAAGTTGAGCAGCAGTTTTCATTTTTCGTTTAGACTTATTCTCAGGTGTTGTTTTATTCTTCTCTGTTTCAAACCCTTCTTCCATTTTTTGTACTTGTACAAACAACAAAAATCCCCAAATCACAAAAAAAAAAATCAAAACCCTAGAATTTACAATAACTCATGAACTAGTGATTTTGTGGGAAAGTAACATAAAAATAACTTACTTGGTGTGGATTCAACACTTGAAAGATCAAAAAAGTAGAGAAATTTCGTGGAGAAATTAGAGGTTTTTAGGTCATGGATTAGTATTTGGTTTGACAATGAAGATGAAGACGAAGAAGTAAAGAAGAATAAAAATCATCAACCAAAAGACTAAAAAGAAAAATCTCTTTCTCTCTCTCTCTATTACTAAAACTAAGAATGTGATTTAAGAATTTATCATAAAAATAAAGAATTTTAAAACATTTAGCAATATAGACAAGATCATTCATTAATAATAATAAAAATTTTAATATTAAAAAGAAACAACGAAGAAGAACAGCAAACGAAAGAACAACACTATCTACAGTTATTAACGTCTGACTATTCGTTTCAATCATATTTTTTTGCTTTTTTAAAAATTCTTTGTTAAATCCTTTTATTGAATTGAGTTTGGAGAGAAGAGAAAATAAATAAATAAAAAGGTTATAAAATTTTTTAACTAAAGACTTTGAATTGAGAGTTGTTTGGTGAATTGTTTTTTTTTTTTGGGAAAATCGAGGGAGTTTGATTCAGGAATTGAGTTTCTCTCTCTTTGTTTCTATGGCTAACCTTTTATATAATTTTCTACGGTTTTGTCTTGTCTTTTGTGTTTTTTGGATTTTGGACCATTTATGTAATAAACCCAACCGCATGTAAGCTCCATCATTTGGGTTCTTCAAAAGCCCATTAATCAAATTAGCCCATTTACTGTGTATGGGCTGAAATATATCCCCAAATGGGTTTAGGCTTTTAGTTACGGGCTTACCCGGTCTCTTTAGATCTTGTCCGTTAAGGCCATGCCCATTTAATGACCGACCCGTTTAGGCATGTATATTACTGGACCTGTTTAGATTTTGTCCACTTAAATTTAATGGGTTTAAACAATGTAGTTTAGGCCCATTTGCATAGAGTAAGTCATTTCCAAACATAATATTTACGATAATATAATATTATTTCCACGTTCTGTTCGTAATTTCAGTATTAAAAAATTTCATATAAAATTTGTGAAACAATTTATAAACATTAATACGAATAATTCAAATTAAAATCGTTTAAAAGGTAATTTGCTATAAATATTCTACTATAAACAAAAATTGTATTCCATAAAGTGATAAAATAACAAATAATGTATCAAATAATTTTAACTCTAAATAATACTAGAATTAATTTCTATTCATAAAAAATAAGATGACATACACTGGTAAATTTATCACTAATCTCCAAATTATATATATAAATCTGAATATTTTTCCCACTTAGAAAACAATAGACAAATGAAACAACTCGGCTACAAACCTTAGGTTATACAAGTTTATTTTATCACATTTTTCCACTAGTTATATCATACATACCATTGTTAATTACCTATACTCTACAATGGTTGAAACGTAATTATAATTAATAGGATAAAAAAAAACTATGTCACTCTTAAAAGCTAAAGTTTGGTGGTTGGTGTTAATATATTGTCTTAAATGGAAAATGAGATTTTGACGGCAACAGACCAATCGACAAGGAATTTATTTGCCCTACATGTTTTTTTATTTATTGGGTCAAATCAAAATGTTTCGTTTGGTTTTCAACAATCAGAAGCACCTGATTTTAATCCAATCTACAAAATATTATTCTAAACCATATTCGAATTCAAAAATTACTTTATTAGGTATTACATTTTTATACCCAAAAATCCATACATGAATCCGAACATGTTGCTTAAAACTCAAAATTTAATTATATATATAAATATTAAATTATTTTAAAATTTTTAGCTTATTTTTTAAAAATTTTAACTTTTTTTTTTATTCTAAACGTATTCGTATCCGAATCTGAACCCAACTAAACCCGACAAAATTATTCTATTAGATACTAAACTTTTAAATCTGATATACCAGAACCTTAGTCGAACCTAACCTTCTTACCTGAATGTCCAGACCTATTCAGAGGTGTTATTATTTTTTCTTTGCAAAATATTCCATGCATTTTTTACATATTTTCTGAAATGCTTACTCTATAACATATTGTTTGATATTCTTATATGGTTTTGTTATATTATCTCATGTTATAGAGCAAGCTTGACATTGTAGTTTTCTTCACTAATTGTTTTTTATTCTTATCTTTATATTATAGCTAGACCTATACATTTGATTTCCTTCTTCAGTTTCCATCTGGAACCAAACCAAAAAAACAAAATGAATACAGTTTGGTTTTGCAAAATATTTGAATAGTTTTTATATGTTTAAAACTAAATAGCTAAATCCAAACCGAAAAATCAAAAGAGGAATCAAATATCAAAAAAATATAATTATATAATATATATAAAATTATACTTATACTTATAATTATATATATATATATATATATTAATCACTTAGGATACTTTCGTTACATTTACGTATTTTATTAGTTACAAGTATTTTAATTCTTTTCGGATATTTTGGTTCTTTTAGTTAATTTGATTATAAATTTATAATGTTAAATTTTGTATATTTTGATTATTCTGACTATTTTGAGTTACTTTGTTTACTTACATGTAAAAAAGCTAAACCAAATTCGAACAAGTATCCAATTTTTGAATCTTTAACAAATACTTGTACAAAATAATAAAAGAACCGAATCGATTTTTTAAAATATCCGAACGGTTATTATATGCATAGAACAGAAAAATAACAAAAAACAAATCAAATATCCGAATGTAGAAGGCTAATTATAAATATAACATGCATATAGATGATTGAATCTAATTTTACCCCAAGAGATCAAAAGGGAATAAGATAAAAGGCCTAAACTAATTTTACCGACATCTTAAATTACCCAACCGATTCTTATATACATAAAACTAAAAAAACCAAAAAACTGAACCAAACCGAACCGAATAACTCAAAGATAATTATAACTATAACAGGCATATATATATGATTGTTGAATCTAATTTTACCTTACGAGATCAAAAGGAGCTAAGATAAAAGGCCTAAGCTAAGCTATGAATATGAAGCTTTTTCTCTTTTACTATTCTTTTCCACAATAAAGTATAAATGTTGCCTACGAGTTAGGGTTAGGATTTTAATAATTGAGCTCCAAAAGTCTCCACCTTTCATTGTCCCCACATCCACCAGTTCTCCACTCTATCCATTCTTTCTTTTTTATTTTTGTATATTCTTGCATGGATCGTTACTTTATATATTGTTTCTTTGAATTTCTTTATTCCTTGTGAATCACTCCTTTGATTATATAAACTTCATTAACCTAATGTTTTCCTTTGGGTTAAATGATGATGTTAAGGCTTTATAAATCGTAAACCTTAAATCATTTCAATTATATATAGACCATGCCGATCCATGCATCCCATACAAAAGTAAAAAGAGCACAAGACTAAATATATTAGAGAAATTGTGAAAACGAGTGAATTAAAATAGAGATCATGAGTCAAAAAAACTTGAGTGGAATATACTATTATTTTAAAACACAATATAGTGGAATTTAGAAATCAAAAAGCTTAAAAACTAAACAGTATTAAAGTATAAAATTTATATATACGCACTACAGAAAATATACTTTAATATTTCGACTAGGAGTGGGCACAATTCCCGTCCTGTCCCACCCCATGCCGTCCCGTCCTATTCCTGATATATTGTGTTTTTAGCCGTTTTTACTGACGTGTCATGGTCGTTTTAGAGTCTTTTTGGTCCGTTTAGTGTCGTTTTGAAGGTTCAGGAGCTTAGATTGGAGATTTGCATGCTTAGAGAGCATGAAGATGGAAAACATGGAATTTTGGTGCATTTTCATGCAGCCCGATCGGGCAGGCTTAGCCCGA
>KE157685.1:31893-52745 GCA_000411055.1 Leavenworthia alabamica
AATTTATAAATAAATTAATATCACGATAAATTAATAAAATATCAAAATCATAACATTATTAATTTATAAAGGTTTAACTGTATTTTGTAACACTGTTTCAACAGTACAGTAAATTACAGTTTCTTTAGTTGAAGAAATTTTTTTCATCATTTCTTTTTAGTCATTTCAATTTTTTTTTTATCATTTCTTTTTAGTCATTTCAATTTTTTTTTTCATCATTTCATGTATACAATTTTTCTTTGATGAAACAAATTTTTACAGAATAAATAAAGGGTTAAAACGCAGTGTTTCAAGTAATAAGTTTGGATCGTTGGATGGCTGACAGGTGGAAGCATGAGATCATTTCTGGGCAAAGAAGTTTGTACTTGGAGCGGAAGAATTCATTTTCATGTGAAATTCTGTGAAATTGTTTATAACCTTCTTTATCGTTTTGCTTCTGTAATTCGAATTCTGTCCATAGCTCATGTTATTGGTTGTTCTCAATTGTAATTGGAACAGCTGAGATCAATTTAAGTTTGTTTCATGAACGGCGAATTGAGGTTATCATTAATTGGCATTGTTGAATTTTTCTTTAACATTTTTGTTCATCCGGCGACTGAAAATGATGTCACCAGCGAATTCGACCTCTCAACTCCGATCATGGAATACTCAAAAATATTCAATCAGGAAACAGAGAGGAAACATATCGACAAAAACAGCAACTTATAATTTCCCAGTATGTAATGTACCTCTCAGTTTTGTTGGACTGTAATTTGAATATGAAAATATGTATATTTTTGTTTTATTGGATGAGAAATTTGGAATACGACTTTGAATAGTCTGAGAGAAAATGGCGGTGTACTGTGTTTTTGTTCTTTGAAAATACCATTTCTTATTGACTTGATCAGAGAATTTGACTTTGTCAAATCACATTTTTGTAACTTAATATGAAAAATCTTGTCATAGGACTTGTCTTTTGTTTCAACTTAGTATGCATCTCATTCAACTTAGTAATAAAGAAGGATCCTAACCTTGAATCGAAGTGTAGATATATTTTGTGAACCAGCTCTACTTCAAGGCATGCCTTTAGGTGAAGCAAGAAGTTTGTTTATGCAAGAGGGTAAGTAAAGTACTAGGCTTTTTTTTCTTCTTTTGAGTCAGTTGACCTTGGAATTACCAGAGTTGACAATGGAACTATGTAATGCCATTTCTTATTGACTTGATCAGAGATTGTGACTTTTGCCATTTGCAGAGAATGTGACTTTGTCAAAATCACATTTTTTGTAACTTAATATGCAAAATATTGCCATAGGACTTGTCTGTTGATTCAACTTAGTATGCATCTCATTTACCATAGAAAGTTACCTAACCTACATTAATATAATATAAGCCAAATATTGTGGATATCTTCTCTAGTATTAGAGGATCCTAATCTTTAATCTATAAGTGTAGGATTGGTGTTTGCATCACATTTGGTTTGGTGTTACTCATGACTTAATAGAACTGTCTTTCTTGAAAGGGTAAGCGGGCTATCTAATGGTGGAAAAACAGTAATATATTAACCTTGAATCTAAATGTGGCTTTACTTGATAACCAGCTCTACTTTAAGGCATGGCTTTTTCTGCAATAAGGTAAGTATTAAGCTTTCTTTTGTGTTTGCTTCTGTTGGCATTGGATTTACCAGAGTAGACCATTAGATTTTTTTCATGGCAGAATTTAATTTACATGGTTGATTAGATTATTCAATAATTGTGGTATTGTCATTGTCATATTTGATTTTATTATTTTCTATCATAAGTCAACTTTTTTATGCCTATTTGGAGTATATATTTTCACAATTCTCTAACAGAAAATGTTAGTAAATGGGGAGGATATTGAATGTTGAATCTTGAGTTTGACTTTTTCTCCTCAAGTTAATACTAGTGATTGTTTTGCAGCTCCATAGATCTCTTGTTACTGAAGAGAAACATCATATCCACAGAATTCACACTGTTTCTGTCAGTAGCAATGGTTTACAAAGTATATATGGTTTTGGTCTTCTTCTGTGTTCATTTGATTTTCTTATCAAGTCAACAAGAAACCGGGTTTATATACAATGGCTTTGATCAAGCAGATCTTTATATTGATGGGATCACAAGAATCGTTCCTGGTGGACTTCTGCAGTTGAAAAATGCTACAGAGTTGAAGACAGGTCATGCTTTCTTCAAGCAGCCATTTGATTTTGATCCATCTTCATCATCACTCTCGTTTTATACACATTTTGTGTGTGCGTTGGTGCCTCCTAAATTGAATGCACAGAGTGGTCATGGTATTGCCTTTGTTGTATCTCCTTCCATGAATCTTTCTCATGCGTTCCCAAGTCAATACTTGGGTGTTTTCAACGACACAACAAATGGTACTTCTTCTTCTCATCTGCTAGCTATTGAGATTGATACTGTTGAGGCTGTAGAGTTTCGTGATCTACAAAAGCCTCATGTTGGGATTGATGTAAACAACCCAATATCTGTTGAGTCTGCTCTCCCCTTTTACTTTTCCAACTCCTTAAGGAAGAATATAAGTTTAAATATCTTGAGTGGGGAACCTATCCAGGTCTGGGTTGATTATGATGGATCGTTTCTAAATGTTTCGCTGGCACCTGTAGACATCCAGAAACCAAACCAGCCACTTATATCAAGAGCCATCAATATGTCGGAAGTTTTTCAAGAGAAGTTGTATGTTGGGTTTGCTGCATCGACAGGGGGATGGACCAGTAACCAGTATATACTCGGATGGAGTTTTAGTAGAAGCAAAGAGCTATTACAGACCCTGGACCTCTCTAAACTCCCTCTGGTTCCTCTTCCTAGTGGTGAACAGAATAGGCTATCTCCACCGCTTATTGGTTTGGTCATCTTATCGGTGATCTTAGTACTGATGGTTCTTGTAGTTGTTTATTGGTACAGGAGAAGCAAGTATGCTGAAGTAAGAGAATCTTGGGAAAAGGAATATGGCCCACTTCGATTCTCCTACAAGTCTCTGTATAAAGCAACAAATGGCTTTTGTAAAGATGGTCGTGTTGGGAAAGGTGGGTTTGGGGAAGTCTATAAAGGAACACTGCCACTAAACAGGAATATAGCTGTTAAAAGATTGTCTCATGATGCAGAGCAAGGAATGAAACAGTTTGTGGCAGAAGTTGTAACTATGGGAAACTTAGAGCATCGGAACTTGGTTCCTCTTCTCGGGTATTGCAGGAGAAAAGGTGAGTTACTTCTTGTCTCTGAGTACATGCCCAATGGTAGTCTTGACCAGTACTTGTTTCATGGCCTCAACCCATCTCCTACATGGTTGCAAAGGATTTCTATTCTTAAAGACATTGCCTTGGCTCTCAGTTATCTGCATACAGGAACTAAGCAAGTTGTTTTGCACCGGGACATAAAAGCTTCTAACGTCATGTTAGATTCTGAGTTTAATGGGAGGTTAGGTGATTTTGGTATGGCTAAGTTTCATGACCATGGAGCCAACTTATCCACAACAGCTGCTGTTGGAACCATAGGTTACATGGCACCTGAGGTTATAACTATGGGAACTTCTACGAAAACCGATGTGTATGCCTTTGGTGCTTTCCTTCTTGAAGTCACTTGTGGAAGACGACCCGTGGAACCTGAGCTACCTATAGAAGAACAGTATCTGATCAAGTGGGTTTTCGAATGCTGGAAACGAGCTTCTTTACTCGAGACCAGAGATCCAAGATTGGAAATAGACTTCTCATCCGAGGAAGTCGAAATGGTTCTGAAACTTGGGCTGCTCTGCACAAATGCTATGCCAGAATCAAGACCCGCTATGAGACAAGTTGTGCAGTACCTAAACCGGGACTTACCTTTGCCTGATTTCTCACCATCTACTCCAGGTCTTGGGGCTTTTATGCCAGTTTCAATGGAAGCATCATCTGCCATTGGAGTCCCCAGTGTAAGCAATTCATCAGTTTCTCTCTTTGTTACTCACACAATCTTGGATGGCCATGGAAGATGAGATCCAATAAAATGTTTATGTTCTGCTTGTAAATCTGTTTTGCTTCTTTAAATGTAATTAACTATGTTGTTGAGGTTCAGTGACAAATAAAACAGCTAGTTGATACACAGAGTTCTTTTGTGGTTGCTTCAGTTGACTTGGTAATAACCAGGCAAGATTATAAGATATTTTTTACGTGGAATTTAATTTACGTGATTGATTAGATTATACAATAAATACACTATGTCACAGTCATATTTGGTTATATTATGCATGCAGGAAATGTTAGTAAATGTGGAAGATATTGAATGTTGACATTTAAATTTGACTTCCTTCTCTTGAAGTTAATACTAATTGTTTTTGCAGCTCCATAGATTGCTTGTTACGGAAGAGAATCATCCTACTCTTTCTTTTACTAATAATGGTTTGCAGATGCTATCTGGTTTTGATATTCTCATGTGTTCATATGATCTTCCTATCAAGTCAACAAGAAACCAGGTTTGTCTACAATGGCTTTGAACAAGCAGATCTTTATATTGATGGGATTGCCAGAATCCTACCTGGTGGGATTTTACAGTTGACAAATGCTACAGAGTTTCAAATGGGTCATGCTTTCTTTAAGCAGCCATTTGATTTTGATCCATCTTTATCATCACTCTCCTTCTATACACATTTTGTTTGTGCGCTGGTGCCTCCTAAGTTGGGAGCTGATGGTGGCTCTGGGATTGTTTTTGTTGTTGCTCATTCCATGAATCTCTCTCATGCAGATGCAGGTCAGTTTTTGGGCGTCTTCAGCAATAGGACTTCTTCTTCTCATCTACTAGCTATTGAGCTTGATCCTGTTTATTCAATAAGCCTTGATGAGTTGAAAAATCCTCATGTTGGTATTGATGTGAACAGTCCTATATCTGTTGATTCTGCTCTTCCATCTTACTTTTCCAACACCTTAGGGAAGAATGAAGAGATAAATCTCCTAAGTGGGAAGCCTATACAGGTCTGGGTCGATTACGATGGATCATTGTTAAATGTTTCTCTGGCCCCTATAGAAGTCAAGAAGCCAAATCAGCCTCTTATGTCAAGAGCCATTAATCTTTCAGATATTTTTCAAGAAAAGATGTTTGTTGGGTTCTCTGCATCAACTGGGAACTTACTAAGTAACCAGTATATACTTGGGTGGAGTTTTAGTAGAAGCAAAAGACTATTACAGACACTGGACCTCTCTAAACTCCCTCAGGCTCCACTTCCAACAGATGAATCAAAGAAACTATCCCCACTACTTATTGGTTTTATCATCTTATCTGTGATCCTAGTACTGATGATTCTTGTAGTAGTTTATTGGTACAGGAGAAACAAGTATGCTGAAGTAAGAGAACCTTGGGAAAAGGAATACGGCCCACACCGATTCTCCTACAGGTCTCTGTACAAAGCAACAAATGGGTTTGACAAAGATCTTCGTGTTGGGAAAGGTGGGTTTGGAGAAGTCTACAAAGGGAAACTGCCCTTAAGCAGGCAAATCGCTGTGAAAAGACTGTCTCATGATGCAGATCAAGGAATGAAACAGTTTGTGGCGGAGGTTGTTACTATGGGAAGTTTACTGCATCGTAACTTGGTTCCTCTTCTTGGATATTGCAGGAGAAAAGGTGAGTTACTTCTTGTCTCTGAGTACATGCCTAATGGAAGTCTTGACCAGTACTTGTTTAATGACCAAAACCCATCTCCTTCATGGTTTCGAAGGATTTCTATTGTTAAGGACATTGCCTCGGCTCTCAGTTACTTGCATACAGGAGCTGAGCAAGTTGTTTTACACCGGGATATTAAAGCTTCTAACGTCATGTTAGATTCTGAGTTCAATGGAAGGTTAGGTGATTTTGGTATGGCTAAGTTTCATGACCATGGAGCCAACTTAACCGCGACAGCTGCTGTGGGAACCATAGGCTACATGGCACCTGAGCTTATAACAATGGGAACTTCTACGAAAACCGATGTGTATGCCTTTGGTGCTTTCCTTCTTGAAGTAACTTGTGGAAGGCGACCTGTGGAACCTGAGCTACCGGCTGAAAAGCAATATTTGGTCAAGTGGGTCTTTGAATGCTGGAGACAAGGTTCTTCACTTGAGACAAGAGATCCAAGATTGGGAAGAGACTTCTCATCAGAAGAAGTCGAAATGGTTCTGAAACTTGGGCTGCTTTGCACAAATGCTATGCAAGAATCAAGACCCACGATGAGACAAGTTGTGCAATACCTAAACCGAGACTTACCTTTGCCGGATTTTTCACCATCTACTCCAGGTATTGGGGCTTTTATGCCCGTTTCAATGGAAGCATCATCTGCCATCAGTTTAAGGAATTCATCAATTTCTTTGTTTGTTACTCATACAATCTTGGACGGCCATGGAAGATGAGATCTAACAAAACTTTAGTGAAAAGCTCCATGAACAAAGACCATATGTCAAAATCAGTGTAATAATTTAAATAAAAAGAAGATCAAACTGAACAAATTGCAAAATCAAACTTACAACATTATTATATATATATATATTAGAATGAAGACTTTGTCTATATAACCTATGATTTGGAGAAAAAGTTCACAAACTAATCCAATCCAATCTCTTTACACAAAACAATTTGATGTCACTATCAATGCCATCCAAGAAAAATGAAGTAAACAAAACCTGTATTCACCAGAAACTTCTTGGTATCAATGAAGACCATCTTGATTCTTCTTTCACTATATTAGAAACAGATCCAGTATACCTTCTAGATTTATGAATCCTCATTTTAACACTCGGAACTTTACGCGCAATTGCTTGCCATATCATTTGAACTGCATCATCTACCTTTGAAGGAAAACGAAACTCGTAAAACTTCTCAACTTCCTTTAACTTGTTCCACATTCGTGTCCATTCTTCTTTGCTTATTCCCCTTATTAAGTTAACCAGAAAGTTCTCTTTCAAAGCATCAGAAGTCCGAACAAACACTGAGAACTCAGAGTAATCAATAACATCTTCAAAAGGAAGCTCAATGTCGTCACTTATAATAACAGGCACGCAATGACTAGCTATGGCATCAAAGAGACGGTTTGATGAAGGAGTGTCTCCGGCAATGTTTAGGCAGAACTTGGAGTTATGCATTCCCTCAGTTGCTTTGTTTATGCCTCCGTTTCTCACACTCCCAAACGAGAAATGCACGTCTTTCTCATCTTGTAAGAGGTAGAACAACTCTTGACGCACAAACCCGCCCTGAGATATTGAGGCAGAGGCCATTATTAGTAATTATTATACATAGAGAAAGGAACAAAATACAAGCATCTAAAGCAAGGTAACAAAAGAACTCACATCTTTCCTGTAGATAGCACCCTGAAAGTAAAGCAGAATCGGTCTGCTATCGAAACCAGATGTATCGTTTTCATACGCTTTGATAACATGTTTATACGGTGCAATGATATCTTTCTCAACATTTGCCACAGTTAGAGGATACCTTCCAAAGTCAGAGAGTATAAACATTGCAGGAAACAACTTATTTCTCGCATCTAGCATACTATTTGGATGATGAGCAAGAACCACATGATCTCTACCACCCGATCTTTTCCATTCCTCTTGAGAAGTCAAAAAAGTAACAAGCTTTCCTTGCAAATCTTTATTCCTACTTATCTTCTGGTGAGGATTCATCTTAGAAAACCGATTATAACTCAAAGACGAAAAGAAAGGGACAAAGATAACATCAGCTTCAGTAGAGTTATAAACTCGTTTCGCAGCAATAGTTCTCGGTGCATTCTCATACTCAGATGCAAGTAGATCCAATGTTAACCAATACTCTATACTATGTTGTAAATTTAATCCTCCAGGATAAGGAGGTATATACTTTTGAATATCAGGCCATACATTATCAACACCATTCTTCTTCTTGCCTTCTTCAGGTTTCCAATCTAATAAACCAAAATGAAACTCAGGATCCATATTATACATATAAACCTTAAGCGGAGCTGCCATTGCTGTTTCTGGCTTTTCATCTTTAACACATATACAATTCTCTATCTCCTGATTAACCGATTTTGGATTCACATTATTCGAAACGAATGGTTTTGTTGATGAAAATGTTGAGCTGAGGAAGCGATTATGAGCAGTGGAACGTAACACAAAGTAACAAGACAGAGCAAAGAGGATCGTTGTGACAATGAATAAGCATAGCAATAGATTTCGAGCTACGTATCCAATTGCAGAACTATTCTTATCCACCATTGCTATTGAGTAATCACAAATTGAATCAATCAAAACACAGTTAGCTCATAAGGAACAATCATAACCGAAATTAGGGTTAGGAATCAGCTCGAAACAGTGATTCAATCTAGGTTAAGTGTTATGCTTGATTTCTTGTAACACGATCTAGTTTGAGATCCCAGAATGAGAAATGAAACTCACGTTTTCGAATTAGGAAGCGAAAGCGAGATTGGTGCTGAAAATATGAATGTAGAAAACGAAGAAGAAGAAGAAGAAGAAGAAGAAGAAGAAAACGCTTGTCTGTGGCGAATTACATCTCTGATGGAGGAAGAGAACACGGCGGAGAACAAGGAAGACCAAACGGTGTTGTAGCTTCAGAGATTGTTAAATTTTCTATAATTAACTTTTTAATTTTAATTCCTATTTTGGATCTGTTATGCACAACTATATTATTATTTTCATTTTTAATGGCAGATTTTTACTGAAAAGCCCAATCAGCCAACAGATTACATTACTAACGGAAATGAAATTTATACTAACCCAATGCCGAATTTATTATTTGTCGGTCATTCAAAACTTTGGACCCAACCTTGTCGCTAAGGATGTTAAATAGGATTATGTCAAGTCTGGTGGTTTATGGGAGTTCAGACTCAATCCTATTTAAATCATAATTTTATATGAATTCTAAAAATTATCTAAAATCTTTAATCCTATACAAAATATATTTTATTTTTATATTGTTTTGTAGGTTTTTAACAAAAAATTATAATTATGTAATTTTATGGTTTTTGGCAGAAAATATTATTTCATGATTTTGCGATTTTTAGAAAAAATATTATTCTGTGATTTTGCAAATTTTTAGCGTGAAATTTTATTCCGTATTTTTACGATTTTGTCAAAAAATATTATTCAGTGATTTTGTTGTTTTTGACAGAAATATATTATTTTTTAGTTTTGTAATTTTTGGCAAAAAATAGATTTTTCCATCTTTTTTTGGTTTGTGCGAGAAAATATTATTCTGTAATTTTGCAGTTTTAGCAGAAAATATTATTTTGTGACTTTTACGATTTTTGACGGAAAATATTATTCCATATAATTTTTGCGGTTTTTGGCAGAAAAATGTTAATTTTTTGGAGACAAAGGGAATAGTCATTTACTATTAGTATTATTACATTGACTTAACTAGTACTCTTATTTACACAATTCCAAGAAACAAAATATGGAACAACCTTAAATTTATTATATTGAATAATTAAGTACACTAAATAATTATCTCTTGATCAAAAAGCCACATAGCTTAATTATTTTTTTTAACAGCTAAACTTTATTAATATTCAGTTTAAATCATTTTTTACAACATTAACTAAAAAGAATGGACAAGAATGAAATATTTCACATTGATTATGGATCCGTAAACATCTTTTCGCTAGCAAATCAGCACATTGATTATGCTCCCGTCCTCGTTGAGTGAAAACAATACCGTCAAACATATAACGCCATTGCTTTATTTCACTCACAAAGGGTTGTAAGCGTAAATTCCTACCATTTGAGTTAATGAGGTTGATAATATTAATATTATCACCTTCAAAGATCACTTGTTTATATCCAAGTCCCCATGAAACTTGTAATGCCCATATGAGTGCCGAAAGTTCGGATTCTTCAATAGTGTTCCGCCCTTGAAACTTCCCCATTCCCCCATGTAAAAATTGACGATTCCTATCTCGTATAATCCATCCTAAGCCTGATGGAGCATATCTTTGAATATGTGAAACATCAAAGTTACATTTTACCCATCCATAAAGTGGATTTATCCATTGTGACTTCCGTTTTCTCTTCCTGGATGATGATACAGTCGGATTTGCTAGAATATCAAATTCTGTTGTATCTAACCATTCGTTAGTATCATTTACTGATTTGATATAAGTGTCCATCGGAGATTCGGCTTGATGATTAAATACCAAATCATTCCTGCTTTTCTAGATTCGCCATAAGATCCAAAAGGGAAGACACCGAATAGATTTGACTAACTGCTGGTCCTCATAGACGTGAAGCAGATATCGAAGTTTTTCCTCCAATGATAGAGCCGGATTTTCTAAAATATGTAAAGGAATACCTGCCAGTCGCCAAACTGCATTAGCATACGGACACATAAAAAATAAATGCATATTTGATTCTTCCACTATACAACACCGTGCATAATATCGGTTTACATAAATATTTCGTCTTCGTAGGTTTTCTGATGTTGCAATAGCATACGAACCTATTCTCCAGAAAAAATGACGTAGTTTGGGAGCAATTTTCAGATGCCAAATTTTTTTGGCAATATCNCTGATTTGATATAAGTGTCCATCGGAGATTCGGCTTGATGATTAAATACCAAATCATTCCTGCTTTTCTAGATTCGCCATAAGATCCAAAAGGGAAGACACCGAATAGATTTGACTAACTGCTGGTCCTCATAGACGTGAAGCAGATATCGAAGTTTTTCCTCCAATGATAGAGCCGGATTTTCTAAAATATGTAAAGGAATACCTGCCAGTCGCCAAACTGCATTAGCATACGGACACATAAAAAATAAATGCATATTTGATTCTTCCACTATACAACACCGTGCATAATATCGGTTTACATAAATATTTCGTCTTCGTAGGTTTTCTGATGTTGCAATAGCATACGAACCTATTCTCCAGAAAAAATGACGTAGTTTGGGAGCAATTTTCAGATGCCAAATTTTTTTGGCAATATCCGGGTAAGCATAGAGAGGTGCCTGATAATCCACATTGCCCTCAGTAGCAGTTGTTAACCAGTAACCAGACTTAACCGTATATATTCCATCTTTGGCATAATTCCATATATAAAAATCAGCAACAGTGTGTGTTTGTAAAAATATTTTGTGAATAAGATAGTGATCTATGGGTTCAATAAATCTGTCTAGCTGGACTTGATCCCATTGTTTTGTGTTCGAATTAATGAGATGTTCAACTAACATATGTGGATCAGTTCCAGGTATCAGCCGTGGGCTTCGCGGTGGTAAGGTAAGCCACATAGCTTAATTACAACTACTTTCTTGGAAATAACATAAAATAATTAAATATATTGCGGAATTTATAGGTGATATATAATGGATACATCACAAATATGAAATGAATTTTTGATATTCTCATATGGTATATATGAAACATTTCCATAGATTTATGAAAAATTCTTCATTTTTTCGTAATTTTTAGTCAACTGAAAATCACTTAAAACAAAAAAACGCTTATTAATCTTTATTTTAATCGTTTCAAATACATATAAATGCTCGTTAGACTCATAAGATTCTTCTTGTTTATAAGGGTCTTCTCCTTCATCAGACTGTTTGAATTTTTGTAACTCGACATTTCTAGGGATTCGTCCATGATTATAGATCCTCATGTAAACCCTAACGAAGTAGCCTTTTGTTAATCTTATTATCATAACTTAATAAGTATTCTTACGATTCTAAGAGAATTGAGACGAAAAAGATGGTCAATGGATGGAGAAATCGATGAACGGCCTCTAGCAAACCGATGACCATACAACTCATCTAAAGAGATAATCACATAGTAAACGCTAGATCCGATGAACGATATAAAAATGTCTAGTGTCACGTTATTGGCCTCTAGTGACAGACAATGACAGATTATGGTATTTTTATCCGTTAGAAACCGTTTATGACACAAACCTTAATGTCAGGTCCGTCTCACAATTTTTGTGGGCCCTAAACAAATATTTTTCTTATGCTTATTTTTTTTAACAACTTTAAAAAAAAAATTTTGGACTTTTTTTACTTATTTTTTTTAATATTTGGTTTGGGCCCATGGTAATTGCCCAAACTGCCATGGGCTAGAGACGGACCTGCTTAATGTGAAAAACGAATACCCATAATTTTTTGTCATCAAACGAATATTCTGAGTTGAAATCAGGCCAGCCTAAACATTACAAGTTCGGTTCCAACACCGTGACTGGAGATAAAGAATGTTCAGTGACGTCAAACCGTTAGAGAGACCCATACATGTCACGTCAGCAATCAAATTATTGACGTCAAAATAAAAACCAATAAAAACTCACCATGTGTAAACCATTCTAACAACAATGGGCCCACATAAGTTGTTAGAAAGAGAAATCAATTTTATAATCTCCCTCCATCTTCTTGTTCATCTTCTTCCTCACAATACTTGACTTTACACTCACGCAGAAACTTCTTCAGAGTAACCATGTCCGTAAGACTAGTCCTATTATCAGCAATCGTGTTGATTCTCGTAGCTTTATCGACGGCAGCGAAAGAAGAGATCGGATTCGATGATTCAAATCCAATTAGAATGGTCTCCGATAATCTCCAGGAGATTGAGAACACCGTCGTTCAGATCCTAGGCCAGTCCCGTCATGTTCTCTCGTTTTATCGTTTCGCTCACAGGTATATTCTCATCTTCATCATCTCCGTTGACTTAATTTAAAAATTTTAAATAATAATTTTGGGGTTTATGAAGGTATGAGAAAAAGTATCAAAGCGTGGAAGAGATCAAGTTAAGATTCTCGATTTTTAAGAAGAATCTTAATTTAATCAGATCCACTAATAACAAAGGCTTACCTTATAAACTCTCTCTTAATCGTAAGATTATCTCTAATACTTTGATTTAAGTTTTGTTTGATTCTGAACTGAGTTGTGTTGTTAAAGCTTTGTCTCAATTCATATACATAGTGTAATAATTTTTAGGCTTTAACTGGTTTACTTTAAGAACCAATATGAGTCAAGTTTCTTGAGGTAGTACTGGCTTTGATGGTTCTCATGTTGTTTATATTTATGATTCTGTTAATTACAGAATTTGCTGATTTGACATGGCAAGAGTTTCAAAGACATAAGCTTGGGGCTGCTCAAAACTGTTCTGCTACTTTGAAAGGTAGCCACAAGCTCACTGAAGATACAGTTCCAGACACAGTAACCATTCTGCTTCCTATTCTTTATCTATTTAGTTCTTTTAATGCTTTGTCTAAGTCATCAGATTTTGTTAATCTGCAGAAAGATTGGAGAGAAGATGGTATTGTGAGTCCTGTAAAAGAACAAGGACATTGTGGATCTTGCTGGACATTTAGGTAAAGTCTTATGATAAGAATATTAAACCATATCCTAAAACTGTCATAATCTCTGATGGTATATGATCTAACTTTAAACTTAAAGCACAACTGGAGCACTTGAAGCAGCTTACCATCAAGCATTTGGAAAAGAAGTATCTCTATCCGAGCAACAACTTGTGGATTGTGCTGGAAGTTTTAATAACTATGGTTGTCATGGTGGACTTCCTTCTCAAGCTTTTGAATATATCAAATACAATGGTGGGCTTGACACAGAGAAGACTTATCCTTATACTGGCAAAGACAGTGACTGCAAATTCTCACCTGAAAACATCGGTGTACAAGTCCTTGACTCTGTCAATATTACCCAAGTAAAAGCCCTTATTTGAAGTTGAATTCATATTTACAAATTATATACATTTTCTAATATGTAAAAAGAATCGATAGGGTGGAGAAGATGAACTGAAGCATGCTGTTGGGTTGGTAAGGCCTGTGAGTGTAGCTTTTGAGGTTGTACATGAGTTTAGGTTTTACAAGAAGGGAGTTTTTAATAGCAGTACCTGTGGAAACACTCCAATGGTGAGTTTCTTTTCTAAACCATTAAAATGGTTTATATGATTGTACCAATATTAACTAAACCGGGATTTGGTGGGATTAGGATGTAAACCATGCTGTGTTAGCAATTGGTTATGGAGTTGAAGATGGTGTTCCTTACTGGCTTATTAAGAACTCATGGGGAGCTGATTGGGGTGACAATGGTTACTTCAAGATGGAAATGGGGAAGAACATGTGTGGTAAGTTCTTTTAACCGGCTTTGATTTCGGTTTAGTTCTTTAGTTTTTTTTTGGTAAATAATGTTAAGGTTTAGTTCTTTAGTTGTTTAACAAAGAAGGAATAAAATCGAATCGGTTTGGTTTGGTTTGGTTCGGTTTATTTCTCTCAAGTTCGATGTATAGATAGCTCTGTTTCTCTCACGTTGACTTTTTTCTTTGATTTTGACAGGTGTTGCAACATGTTCATCGTACCCAGTTGTGGCTGCCTGAGATCACTTCGGAAATAATATAGTTGACACGAAGAAAATGGAAATAATATCAGTGTCAAATAATAGAATCACCTGACTTTGCTATTTTTTACTTCGACAAACAATATTACAGTAGAGGTTCATTACACATGGCATGGGATTAAAATCTCTTTTTATCTCCTTATAAAATATCAAATAAATATCATACACTAGTTTGTTTCACTTGTATCAAAGTGTAAAAGCACTCTAACTCGGTTCTCTGTACTGTAAATCACTAATTTTTTAAATTTTTATTATTTAATTGATAATCTCATATTTATCAGTTTTAAAGTCCGAATTAATTCTTAACTCAATAGATAATTTCTTGTAAACTTCAAAATAATATTAAACCAAATATTATACTCAAAAAATTATCAATCTCAATTTATCTAAACTCGTTATACGTTCTCAATAACGTATTAACAAACAACAGAAAACTAAACCGGTATACCATCATCTCGCAACTACAATCCCACGAGCTCGAACTCATTGCTTTTTTTTTCTTTACCTGCACACATGAAATGGTGCTATCAGTATTTAATAAATACTGAGTGTGCAATCTTTCCGTCTACTCAGTTTTTTGTAGACAAGAATGATTAAAGGCCTGTTTGTTTATCCATTCATCATTTACATCCAAATATATCATTTAAATACTTCATTTGGATAGATCATTTAAATGTTGTTGTTTATATTACCAAATTTATTAAATGATCCATTTCAATAAATTTTTGTTTATTTGTTTAGGATATATTTAGTTGTTCACTTCATATTTCTATTCAAATAATTTATTTAAATAATTTATTTTAATAATTCATTAAAATATTAATTTTTGTTATTATTGATTTTTTTGTTTTATCGATAAAATTTTTGAAGTTAAAACCATAAAATCTGTATTTACTTCAAAACGATAAAATCTCAATTTTGACAAAAAACTGTATAATTATATTTTTCATAAAAATCACTAAATCTCTAATTTGTATACTAAATGTTGAACATTTTTTACGAGAAAACTGTGAAATTACATTTTTATGCCAATATCCTAAATCTCAAAATTATATTTTCAACTAAATCCATAAAATATTAATTTTGACATAAAACTGCAAAATTATATTTTAGCCAAAATCGTAAAATTTTGATTATTGCAGAAGAAAACACAAGAATATAATTACACAAAAAAACTATTAAATCTCATATTTTGTCAAAAATGTAAAATCTCATTTTTGGCAAAATTTTTACAAAATCATATTTTTTTACAAAAAGAAAATATCAAATTATCAAAATTCCATAATTTTTCATCATTTCATAATTATGTATTTTATGCAAATACTCTGAAATTTTAGTTTTTGCAAAAAATAATAGAAAAATATAATATCAAGTAAATATATCAATATTTATAAAATTTAGACTAAAAAATAAACTAAAATTAATTTAATATTAATTTGATATTTTCTAGATGAATCATCTTCATCCAAATTGTCATGACATGAGTTAAAAAAAACTTTTAACCACTAATAATCAACAACTCCATATATATAAAAAACACATACAATATACAACAAAATATAACACAATATAACATAATCGATATCATCCACACGGTATCAATATATACAACAAAAACCGTACTAGGCCGACCCCTATGTCATCTCTTAGCTTCAGCCCCGGGTCCACGCTCCTAGCTTCATTTCTCTTTATCTGCACCCAAAAGAGAGTGATCAGTATATCATAATACTGAGTGGCGCTCATCCCGACTATCGGCTCCACTGCAGAATCCGGACGGTTCAGGTAAGCAGCATTGTATCCTCAGATACAATAAACCGACATAATGTAAACAATACAACATAATATACATGCATAACTATATCACCATATAATGATGTAACACCCAATAATATTCCGACATAACCAGTACACACCGACCATGCCGCCGCAATAGGACAAACATATATGCAAAATCACTATATATATGTCTACGTAACATCTTAGGGATGTTATGGCTATCCTAAGCCAGACTACCCTAGGTCCATTCGGGTTCCTGCTAACCTCGGTTCTGCATTCACGCCGTATGTCGTATAACTCACGAACCGTCGCATGTCACCCGGTCGATCCCGGTCCANGCACTCGGCCAGGCACACGGTCGATCATGGTCAGTACCCGACCAAGCACCCGACCGTGACCAGCTTACCCGATCGATCACTCGGAGCGTTCACCCGGCCGTGTCACCCAATCGTGGTTTGTCTCGCCCGATCGATCTGAACGCGACAACACCCGTGACCGACCTAAGTTTCACCCGGTTGATTGTCCTACCTCACCCGACTGATCTCCCTCGCGGCCAGTCATAGTTTCAAGTGTTTTCTCATCAAAATTCATCCCAAAAGCTCCCACAACTTTAAATCAACTTTAGAATCAAGAACTTGGGAGTTTTACCTTGATTATTACTTGTTTAGAACTTCAATCCTTTGATTCAAATTTGAATCAACTCTTTCCTTCATTTGTTCCATAATCAAAATAAAAACACAACCAATAAGTGATCCAACTCATAAACCCCATAGAAAACCTAAAATTCAACCTTTTTACCTCAAAATCTTCCTCCTTTCTCTCTTCTCCTTCCTCTCTTCTTTCTTCCTCTTTTCTCCTTTAGAACATAGTATTTCCTCTATTTTTCGACTTCAAAGTCGGTTTTAACATCCTTAAGTCGGTCAGATTGATGGGCTATGGCCCAAGTCCTTAAATGACTTCACCCGGTCGGGTAAAACATTCCACCTGACCGGTCTCATGGCCAAATCACTCGGTCAGTTGGCCATTCCTCCCGGCCGGTCCAAGGTTATCCCACCCGCTTGGTCCCAATGTTCCACCCGACCGGGTGACTATCTATACGAGTCACCAACCATTTAAACACATCTTGAATACTTCCTTGAGTTCCCCGAACGTTTCCCAAGGTTTCCCGATGTCACAACGCACGCACGGATATTACAATTCTCTTCCACCTATTAGGATTCATCCCCGAATCCTCAATATGATCATAACGTCTTGTATGATTAATCCTAAGATATCCTGACTCATGATACAATTCGATCAAGTAATCCCTCGGTCAGATGGGTCTATCCAGCCTCAGCTGATATGAGTTCTGCAACCTCAACCGTATCCGCTGCGTTTAAACTAGTCAAGCCCTTAATTAAATCACAAATCACAAAAACCCTAGTTTTTGTTCTAATTTTCGTGGCCACCATCAAGGAGAAAAAGAAAGTTTCAAAGATGGCTCAAAAAAAAGAAAGTGAAGTCTACACATGAAGATGATGCAGACAGAACAAATATATCATTGTATAAAATACGTTTGATATAGCAAATCGATTGCAAAGGTGGTGATGTTTTGTGGAGTTATAGGTAAGTCTTAGATCTAGATTTACCAATTTACGGATTTGAATTTGCGTTCATATTCTAAGAGATATTCACATTTTTGTGAGATCATATATTGCAAACGCGATTTAGACCAATGTGTATTCAAAGTTAGATTCCGAGTTGATCTATGATTGGATCTTTAAGATATTTTGTGAGCAGCTTCTACACATATAGAGATTTATTTTCAACGGTTTGATTGTGAATTGGAAGGTTGGATTTCGTTCTGTGACTTCATCTTTGAGGATGATAGTTTCTGTAAGTTTCTGAAGTTATTTGATTTTTAGGGATTTTTCTGAAAATTTTCAGAATTTTGGGAAATCAATTGTATGGATCCCGGAAGTGTTTCTGGGATTCATTTGAGTTGTTTTTTAGTGTCTGATTGCTAAATATGACCTAAAATCTTTTAGAGGTATTTTGGTAAATTTTGCAAGTCATGGGGCAGTTTGGTCTTTTCACACCTTCAGAGAGTAAGGTGTGTGCATGACCGTGGTTCGATAATTTTGATTGGTTTTTAAAATCATTTGATTTTTATGTCTTGATTGTGTGTTGTGTGATTGAGTGTTGAGTTTGTGTGGTTCTGAGTTGTGTGTTTAAATAAATAATTATTAAACCAAGTGTCAGTTTAATAATGCATTTTAAACTGAAAAATTTGAGTATTGAGTTAAAAGAAAAATCTGAGTAAAATTTTAAGTAAAACATTTATGAGTTTTGAGGTCTAGTCACAGGATGTTCTGAGTGAACAGACGGACTAGATGGAGAACCAAGTGCATTGAGTCAGCGCCGGTTTCTCGGGAACATGTGATGTTCGGATGGAATGAGTTAGCATCAATTCATCACATGTGGACTAGTGTGATAATAGGGTTTTCTGAGTGATTACCGGTTGTCACACATTTGAGTAATTTGAGAATTTGAGTAATTTAAAAATGAGAATTGAGAATTTGAGAAATCAAGTATATATGAGGTTAAATGGTTTGGGAATCAATCGCTTTTGTCTACAAAGAACCCAGTAGACGGGAGGATTGCCCACTTAGTATGTTTTATATACTGATAACGCTATTTCGTGTGCGCAGGTAAAGAAAAAGATAAGATTTGATCGTGAGCTCGTGGTACAGCAGCTGGGAGGCGATGGTATACTGGTTGTTGTGTGTTTATGTTTTATTTGAGTTATGTTTTTGAGGACCTAGATATGAATAGGTAAACTTGAGATTGGATGTTTAAATTTATTTATTTAATTATTTGGAGTTTATGTGACTTAGTGATTTTGTTTAATAGGATAATCTGGAATCTAAAACCGATAAGTATGGAATTATCGGTTAGTTAATAAAAATTTAAATTTCTCTGGTTTTGTTTAGATTTTGTCTGTTTTACTTCCACATCATTCTTCTATTAGTTTTTTTCTTCAAATTGGTGTAAAACATGTCTCTAGAAAAAGAAATTCTACGAAGATAGCAACGCAACTCTTCGTTAAAAATTAGTGTCTCTTCAACAAGAAAAGGGTGGTTTCACCAGTCAATGGTGGTTACACCAGTCAATAGTGGTTATATCGGAACAATATTTTCTGTTGTTTATGATGACAATGCTATTGTCATTTTTCCAAAAATATACATGTTTCGGGTATATCTCTGTTTGCTTTTTGTATTATATTGGGTCTCTTAGTTTTTATTGACTGGAAATTTTTGATACTCCAATGGATCCTAAAGATGCTAATTAAAAAAAATTGATATTGGTTGAGAATATATATTCAAATTCATAGTAAAACAAAGAGACTCCATTAAAGTTTCAGAAAATTTTTCTTTTTGAAGAAAATACTTCAACGTTTATTATTCGTAAAAAAAATATTGGTGTTTCTAGAATGTTAGTAGTCTCATGAATTATGAACCAAATAAGTTTCATTGGTAGTTCTTGGAGTGTGCTCTTTCGTTTTTGTTAATTTGTGGAGATGACAACCGAATCTTCACACATGAGATCACAAATATTTTTCTGTTTGAAGAAACATTGATCCAAAGAACATCGAAGTTAAAGCTTTCAAATATGACATAGATACGAAGTGATTAGATTGTCTACTTTTCATATTTTTCAACAAAACTATTAGAGTTTTAAATGCAATGTGCAAGAAAAAATATCTATGAAAAACGTAAGACTTAACACAATTGCATAAAAAAAATCATTTTGTGGCTCAAGAAATGTAACGAAATATTATTTTGTTTTCGAATAAGGTTATAACTAAAATATCGATAATTTACTTGTTTACAAATGACTTCAATGAATGACGCATATATCCTCTGTAATGATTTTATATATTTAAATGTTAATAATAAAGATTTATTGGAAGAAAAAAAAAAGTAAAATACATTAGTTTTTTAGTGGATAAAATATTATACATGTTTTAATAAAAAAGATAGAATGTGGATGTAGTGGATAAAATGATTTAAAATAAAAACTAAATTTTTTTATGTTTTTAGAAAAATAATAAAATACAAATAAATAAATTTTAGATTTTTCTGTTCATGACAGATCAACTTGTGATAAAAAAGAGAAGGGAACAGTTTTTTTTTTTTTTTTTTGTAAATGACTACTGAATTAGTATAAATATATAAGTTGTTATTACCGCTGTTCTTAATGGTTTAATCTTGGCGGTTCCTTTTTTTCTACTTGGATTTTTTAGATCCCAATTTTATTCACTAGATTTAATTTCCGTTTGTGGAGATATGTTGAAACACCCCAACCCGGTTCTCTAGACTCAAAACCGCTAAATTTAAAAAATTTAACTAACCGATAATCCCATACTTATCGGTTCTAGATGCCGGATTATCCTACTAACAAAAGTTACTAAGTCTCAAAACTCCATTAAATAAATAATAAATCCAAACAACTCAAAATAATAATTCTCAAATTATACCTAGTCACAACTAGGTTCTCAAACATGACTCAAAAATAAAACATAAACTCAACAACAGCTGCTGTACCACGAGCTCAACCTCAAGAGTTTTATTTTCCTTTACCTGCGCACACGAAACGGCGCTATCAGTATATAAAACATACTGAGTGGGCAATCCTCCCGTCTATTGGGTTCTTTGTAGACGAAAGCGATTGGTTCCCAAAATCATTTAACTCAATGTACTC
>KE157688.1:0-33834 GCA_000411055.1 Leavenworthia alabamica
AAAAAAAAAAAAAAAAAATGGAAATAAAATATTAATTATTAATAATAAATAAAACTAGTTGGAAAAAGTCAAAGTAAATATTTAAATATATTCTATAACAACTTGGAATATAAAGCAGGGATTAATGAAATAAGGAAAAGCTAAATAGGCGGTGGTAAATCATACGGTTGAGATTGGAGATGACGTCATTAAATAAAACATCAACGGTTTTAAGTTGAATAATTACTGTACGTCGAGATGCAGAAGATTATAACAAACCACGACCATTATTATAGCTGTATATTATGAAGGTGGGTTTATTTCCGAGAACCACACAATAACACGGCAAAGAGAAAGAGAGAGCGGTGGAGTCGTGATAACGGAGAAGTTTTTGATACAGTCTCTTCCCGTCGTCGGAGACGGTGTTTATGCCTATTGGCTCTTCAGGTTAAACGAGATCTTCGTGTTTTTTTTTCCATATGATTTGACTGAACGCGATCCTTAATTGTCTCTTTGTTCTATTGTTTTGTGCTCAATCGGATTGGTTTTGATTTGCCTTGATTGTTGTTGTATGATTGTATTCGTGTTTGTGAGATCTTGTGGAGTCGGATTTGACCTATCTGGATTTTTATCGTATTTTAGGGTTTACGTTTGTGTTGATTTTGTTATGTATTTGTTTTGAATTGTGAAATTTTTTTTGTTTATTGAGATCTGAGAGAAAATTTGGTCGACGGAGTTAAGATTTCGTGTTGAAACATTGTGAAAAATTCTCATAGATGATGAATTGGTGTCTAGCCTATACTTAATTGATTACAGTTTGGTTTCTTAGGGTTTCATGTAGAGTTATAACTTTTGCTGTTATATATGCTTTTGTGTATTAGATTGTGATTATTTAATTTCTATGATGCGTATATGTTTTTTCTGCACTTTTGATATTGATTTTTTACTCCTCTTGTTCATTATCAGGTTATATTTAGCTTTGTTGTTAGTGGCTTTTCTTCTTTTGAGATATGGAACAAGATTACATCTGCTCAGGCTGCTATCAGTATCGAGTTTTTTCATTGCAAGAAGCACTCGATTGGCGTTTTTTTGCTCATGCTGATTTCCTTATTGGCTCTTTCGTGAACAGCACCTAGCTGTCAGAACTTCTGCGATCTTTACTGAAGGTGTGATGCAAATTTCTGAGTCAGGTATGTTTTTTGGGATGAAAATATTGACCCTTGCATTTTAGGTTTACACAAGATGCTTTGAATATATGGTTCTGAGTTCTGACAAATTTTACTTGACATTTAGTTAAAGTAAAATTTTTGGTAGTATTTCAATAAGGAAATAAGAGAAATATGGAAATTTAGAGAAAGGAAAACACAAAAAAGTAGATTATGAAAGTTCAAATCACGTCAAATACTCTATACTTATGAACAACTTATATGACTTGTGATTTTTATTGTACGTCAGATTTATTTGATATAGAATGTGATTTGTTTGTATGACATTTTGTTCTCCGCAGGGCTGATGTTTGCAAGGAATCCTACCTTCACATAGTCCTAGAGTGTCATCTAAATCTTTTCCCTGCAGTTAAACAAAAGTTAGTCCCTCTTCCACATCCTGTTCTTATGAGAGCTTGTTGAAGAAGGACGTATCAGTTTCTTTTCAAGATTTGACTTGTTATAGATGCGTCTTTTCCTTGAGTCTCTTAACTCCTTGAGTGAAATGTTGTGACTTCTGATCACGAGTTTCCTCCTGCTACCCAAAACATTTACTTTCTGCTGGTTCATTGTGTCTTCCAGTTCTCAATATGCTTTGTTTTTTTTCTCTTAGTGTCTTTCTTTTGCCTTGATGGTCAACCCATTGATGTTCAAAGTAAATAAGGGTCAGTCTACCCAGTGGGAGAATCTTTGATCTTGCTGCCTTACGAACAACTGGAAGATAGAAACATATTACATAAGTTCTCTACAGAATTAAACTAAAGGGGATACATTGTTTTACCGTTGAAGTGATGGAGAGGTAGGTTTAATTTCTCTTAACTTTCTCTGATTTTTGGGTTCCGGCATCTTAGTTTATTGTTTGTGTTTACTTCTCAATTCCTTGTTTGATTGTAGGTATTCTTTTCTCAAAGAAGTTGGTGATGGTACTTTTGGGAATGTTTGGCGAGCTGTCAATAAACATACGGGTGAAGTTGTAAGTTCTTCATTGAGAGCTAAAGGCATATATATATTGTTCTGTGCTTGATTTTTGGGGTACTGAAGTTTTCTTTGGACAGGTGGCAATTAAAAGAATGAAAAAGAAGTATTACTCTTGGGAAGAATGTGTGAATTTGAGAGAAGTAAAGGTATTGTATCTCACTTACTTACATGTAATCAGTATTCCTGACTCAATGTTCGCTAATCCCTCTCTTTTCTCATTTTAGTCCCTTGCGAAAATGAATCATCCAAACATCGTGAAGCTGAAGGAAGTCATCCGGGAAAATGATATCCTATACTTTGTGTTTGAGTACATGGTATAGTTCTGAATCCTTTTAGTCTGATCTTATTTTTTTTGCTTTTGTTTCCATTGCTCTAAGTTTCCTTTCCTTGCATTGCTTGATCAGGAATGCAACCTTTACCAGCTCATGAAGGATCGTCCTAAGGTTTTTGCAGAATCTGATATCCGAAATTGGTGCTTCCAAGTCTTTCAAGGCCTTTCTTACATGCATCATCGTGGATACTTCCATCGTGATCTTAAGCCAGGTACTTGACACCCTTGAGTTGCCAATCAACATTAGCACATGTGTGATGGAGATGGACTATTTTGATTCAATTGATAAAGCTTGCATATTTTTTTTTCTGGTGCAGAAAATCTATTAGTCTCTAAAGACGTTATTAAGATTGCTGATCTTGGCCTTGCTCGGGAGATAAATTCAAGTCCACCTTATACTGCGTATGTCTCTACACGCTGGTAAGATTCATTCCCTCGCTCTGTTTAACATGTAGTTTAATGATCCATGTGCTGATTTCGATTTTCACATCTGCTGATTTGTGTTCCATATCTCTTCCTTACCCTAAATCTGTTCTACACTTCCTACAGGTACAGGGCTCCTGAAGTACTGCTACAATCATATGTATACACGTCACAAGTTGGTTAGTTTTCCCAATATACCAATAACAGAATTGTTTTTTCTTTTCAATATGGTGTAAGCAAGTGCTTAATCATGAGGTAATTTTAACCCTGTTTCAGATATGTGGGCGATGGGTGCTATAATGGCAGAGCTGTTGTCTCTACGCCCTCTTTTTCCCGGAGCTAGGTATTTGTTAATGGATAATTTCATTTGTCCTGATTAAACACTATTATAGATTGAAATGCTAAGCAGTGAGTGAAATGTGACTTTTTTAATTATGTGCAGTGATGTAGATGAGATCTACAAAATCTGCAGTGTCATAGGCAGTCCAACTGAAGAAACATGGCTGGAGGGGCTTAACCTTGCTAGCGTTATCAATTATCAATTCCCTCAGGTATTTATTAGCGTAATCTTCTTTTCACATCTCTTTCGAGTCACTGATTTTGCATCTTAGGTAACTTAGTACTGATCTGTTTGTTATCTTGTGCAGCTTCCTGGCGTACAACTATCAAGCTTGATGCCTTACGCTAGTGGAGATGCGATTAACCTTATTGAGCGTCTTTGCAAATGGGATCCTTGCAGTAGATTAACTGCTGCAGAAGCTCTACAGCATCCGTTCTTCCAGAGTTGCTACTATGTTCCACCATTTCTCCGTCCCAAGCTCTCTGTTGGACCGAGAGGGTCTCTTGAACAGCAGCAGCAACCTGAGAACCGGTTTATGAACAATAATGCTGCTGCTAATAAGCCTTTCAACAGCTATGTTGCTCCAAAGAAGAATGCTACTTTTGGCAATGGTGTCAACAGTTATGATACAACTCCAAAGACGAATGCTCCTTTCAACAATGGTGCGAGGGATATGGGTAATAATAACAATAACCAGTACATGGCATGGAAGAACAAACCTGTGATAAGTAATTATGATAAAGATGCAAAGTATAAACCACCTGGAAAGAAGAGTCCTCGTAAGTAAAATCATATGTTTCTTTTTTTTGTTTGTTCATCTGAATAAGTTTAGTAAAAATTCAAATGATACAATTGCAGAGACTACAAATGGAGGAAGATGGAGTCAAAGTGAGATGAAAGCAGCAGGTTGGTTGGGTGAAAGTGGTGATATGTTCGGTAGACCTCCACAGCCTCCAAATCCTTACTCTAGGAAAGTCGCCGGTTAAAGCCCAAAAAAGACTCTTTTATTGTCAGCGCTGTTTCTTCTAAAACTTCCTTCTTCATGACGTTACTTTTTTATGTATGGATTATACTTTTTTCACTCTGCAATAAATCTCATGACGTTGTAGTAATTTTCAATATTGGTGTGGCGTTCTAGTGTTGTTTTTTATAAACAATTGAATAAAAGATTTTGTAGTGTTTTCGACTTTTGATAAAACATATCGACAAAACACAAACGAGGAATCAACTTGATACCAACAACAACTAGCTTCTTCGCCAGTGTCTCTTCCTGATCTCTCACCATCCTCGAGTTTCTCATCAAAATATGAATTTTTAAAAATGATTGCAAAATAGGTGTCATTTAGAATGGGTTTGTCTTATCAAATCATCGCAGACCCTTTTGTTTTGAAAGACAATGCCATTTTATGTTATAGAAATGATTGGAACAAGATAGATAACTAGAACTCATAGTTATAAGAAATAAGTGAGGAATATTTTAAAAAAAAAAAGCTTGGAATATATGTTAGACTTTAGAGGTCTAAAGTTTGATGGCATCATTCAGTTATGGTTTAGTTAATAAGTGAATAATATTATATCCAAAGATTTATCTCGTCCACGTCGCATTTTCCTGATTTTTGGATCGGGTTTCGATTCGGTTTTTTTTTTTTGGGTTGGATTCGGTTTTAACAATTAATACATATAAAAATATGAAAATAAAAAATTACTAAATATCTAAAAATATTATAATACAATACAAGCTCGGATAATATCATGTTTACTCAATCAATATTTATTAAATTTTACTTAAAATACCAAAAATATTTAACAAAAATTTTGTTAAATTTCACAAATATAACAAATAATTTTAAAATATTCAGTTATTTTGAGTATTTTACCTATTATAATTTAAAACTAATTGATATTTTTGAATTTATAATTATGGTTTAGGTAATTGGTTTATATAAAATCTTAAATAAATTAATTAATATATATTGGTATATATAATTGCATTTCGGATAACTATCATATACTTATAATTTTTAGGTTCGGTTCGGATTTGGATTCAGGTTTTCGGATATGAAAATTTTACCATCCATTCAGATATTTTATAATTTTGGGTTCGGAGTTAATTTTTTTTTTTTGGTTCGGTTTGGTATTTTGTGTTGGCGTTTCTGCGGGCTTAGTAGGAGTAGTAGTGATATTATGCAAACCCTTGTTAGTTCCGTTCTTCTTGGACAAGTTATTTCACTTCATTCCTCGAGTGGGCTTACTGTATTTGGGCTGTCTTCTAATATAGATTCTTCTAGTTACATAACATGCATGTATTAAAAAATCTACACTAATACTTGCGATAGAGTTGACCAAACTATAAGTATTTACTATATAATCGGCTATGTTTTAGGGATCCCCACATTGAAACATGTGATCCATTGCACTAGATGTAGACAAAATAAAATAAAATAAAATAAAATAAATAAGAACCATACTCAACAGTCAACAAACTTTAAGTGTTACAAATAATAAATTATTTAAAAAAAATATAAAACATTAGGATATCTAATATATATGCTAAAATATTGACTTCAAATGCTGAACTTAGATTAACAAGTTGAAAGAATTAAATAAGCATTCATCTCGTATTTTACTATTTAAAATGAACAAATAAAAAAAATTATTCAATTCATTTAACTAAAAAAGTTGAATAAAAAATTGATCAACTCTTTTATTTCCTATTTTGGAGTTAAATGAATCGAATAATATTCAACTTAAAAAATTTTAATTTATTTATTCAATTCATTCATTTTATTGTATACTATTTGCAGCCATTGATGTTATAGTATTTTTTTGTTTCAAAATTTTTAATTTTATATATTTTATTTATATAATTTTAGTTAAAATAATGTAATGTGTTTGTAAAAAATTAATAAAAAAAAGTATAACAAAAACTGGAAAAATAAACAAAAATAAAAAGAAAAAAATCTTAATAAATGTGTAAAAACTTTAAAATCAAAATATAAGAAACAGAGGAAATAATTATCTAATTAAAGGTGTTGAGAAAGTTGAGGGTAATAATAAAAGAATAACGAAAGAAGAGGGGTTTTATAAAAATATGCCAGCTAATAAGGAGAGATAGAGAAAGAGAAACAACGAGTCTGTCGTCTTCTTCATCATATAAATACTCATATTTCCACCTGAGGAAAAAAGTTGATCCGACTCTCTCGCTCGCTCGCTTTGATCGCCGCCATGAGTCTCTTTGGGCTTGGGAGGTGACAATTTCTTATTTTCTCTATGTTTTATGATGTTCAATTAAGATTATGCGATTAGGAGATTTTTTTTTGTTTGATTGTTTTGTAATTTCAGATCTGTTTGAATTATAAACTAGTGATCTTGTTTCTTCTGTGATTCAACCATGATCATCATGTATTGTGAAGGATCACGGATTTGTATGGCTTTCTTATGATTTGTCTCGAATTGATTTGGATTTTATTCGTTGAGCAGAACTTATATGAACATTGCTGAATAGGTCGCTGATTCGTTTTTTATATGTACACGAACTTATCGATTTGGTACTTGATTCAGATTCATGGTTGATTTTGATTTTGTTTTTGTTTAATTGAATCAATGATCTCTTGAGAAGTTTTTTGATCTTATTTATGAATTTGTGAATCTGGATCCGTTTCCTGATCTTATGAACTTGATTTGTGTTTGTAAACCGGTTTAACATAGATTAGAGTTTTCTTGATTGGAATTTTAATCATTAGGCTTGTAGATGTATCATTGGTGTTTCAAATCTTAGTTGGATCCATTCAATGGTTGATCAATTTGTTTTGTTCCTCAGGGAACATGATTGTAAAACAATAAAAATGACACAAAACTACAGATTTAAGTGATTCTTCCCTTTCATATGCAGTGATTGTTCTCAAAATTTTGTTTCTGGAATACATAAGGTTTTACTAATAGATCTTGCTTCGACGCGATTACCTTCAAATGTAGAGGACTAGGTTTTCGTGACTGCTTTCTATTTAACATTTATGATCTGTTTGATAACATCTGTTCTTCTCCTTTTTTTAACTACTGTTAATAGAAATCAGAAGACTTTTCGTCCGAAAAAGAGCGCACCTTCTGGAAGTAAGGTTTGTAAACTATTTGACCTTCCTCTTTCTTTGGTTTATATCTTTTATACTCTCTAGTATTTTGGTTATTCTTCTTGTTCAACGTTTTTGTTTATTTCCGAAACATAGGGTGCACAGCTTAGAAAGCATATAGATGCCACCCTAGGAAGTGGGAACTTGAGAGAAGCTGTAAGACTTCCTCCAGGAGAAGATGCTAATGAATGGCTTGCTGTAAACAGTGAGTACCACTCAAGATATATTGCAGTAGTTGATAACATATGACCATGATGTCGAAACTCTTGCACTGTACATCGTCATAGATTGAGATAATTTATGATTTGGTGACATTTTCTTCTTTCTATTTCAGCTGTTGATTTCTTTAATCAGGTGAATTTGCTATACGGCACTCTTACAGAGTTCTGCACACCTGATAATTGTCCTACAATGACTGCTGGCCCCAAGTATAGCCTCTCCTCACCTCTCTGCACATCTGAGTTCTGTTTGATAACATGGCTGCTGATGATTTTGCAGGTATGAGTATAGATGGGCAGATGGTGTACAGATCAAGAAGCCAATAGAAGTTTCTGCTCCAAAGTATGTAGAGTACTTAATGGATTGGATCGAGACTCAACTCGATGATGAAACCTTATTTCCTCAAAGACTTGGTAAATTATATAAATTCTTAAATAATTCGATGGCTAAAATTGATAGTTTTTTTTTTATTGGGGCAGGAGCACCATTTCCTCAGAACTTTAAGGATGTAGTGAAAACTATATTTAAAAGGCTATTTCGTGTATATGCTCATATATACCATTCTCATTTCCAGAAAATAGTTAGCCTTAAAGAAGAAGCTCATCTCAACACTTGCTTCAAACACTTCATTCTCTTTACTCATGTAAGAGCTTCTCCAATAATTTTCATTTTTTATATTTGGACATTTTCATTTAAAGTGTTTTGTATTTGGTTTTGGGCAGGAGTTTGGTCTGATTGACAAGAAAGAACTAGCTCCTCTACAAGAGCTCATAGAATCTATCATTTCACCTTATTAAGCAAAAAAAAGATAAACTTCTGATTATAACCTAAAAAATAAATTAACGGTAATAAAACTTTTAATTATAAATTTCTCTGTTTGTTTTAAATCCTTTGTAAAAAATTCGATGTTAACTACCCTTTAATCATGTGTTTTCATGTGAAAGAAAAAGGTGCTTTACATTATTTTATTCATGAATGAATTTTTTTTATATATATAATAAATAAATGGTGGTTTATAGTTACCGTTAAGCATCTCGAATACAACAGTCGTCAACAATAAAAGTGTACTAGTATATATTTAAAATATATATATTTTATTTAAATTATATGAATATATTGTTTAATATATATTAAAGAGCTGTTAGTGTATTTTATATTTTTTATTATTTTTTAGGTATTGATAATTTATAATATGATTAAATTATATTATATGTGATATTTGTTTATTTCGATAATAATTTCGATAATATAGTTTCGTAAACACATTGTTATTATAATTAATATTATATATATAGATTCGTAAACAATATACACAAAATTAAATATAAGTAAATTTATAATATATGAAAAACATAAATAAGAGGTGAAATATATGATTTTATATAGTTAAGAATTTATAATATAAGAAATTTATTATTATTGATGTTATATATAAATAATAATGTAGTTAGAATATATAAAAATATTGTTGAGTAATATATGGAGCAATTAAGAAATTATATAATTACTTTTCTAATCACTTTATATAAATATTAAAAATTCTATGATATTTCAGTGGCATAAATCGTAATATACTATATCAATATAGAGTAATAGATTTAATTATATTTATATTTGTTTTTAATTAAATTTACTTTTCAGAACATGATTCTATCACTACGTCTCTCTCTTTCCTTTATTATTAATTTATTTTTATTTAGTTTTTAATTTATATTTATTTTCTTTCAAAAGTTTAATTTTCGTATGTCTTTCTTTTTTCAGTAGTTTAATTTTTTACGGATTTTCAAAACTTTTAAGACACATAAATCTTCAGTTTATTTTTTTTTTAATTTATGAAAGAATAAATTTGAGAATCAGAAACCCAGATTCACCCGACAACCGATGATCCAAATAAAGTGTTCATTGATATAATACATTCATTACGAATTGGATCTAAGATTCAGATTTGAATTCTTCGAAAAACAATGTCAAAGAAGGTAGTGTATGAAGGATGGATGGTGAGATATGGAAGAAGAAAGATCGGTAGATCGTACATTCATATGAGATATTTCGTATTGGAACCTCGTCTTTTAGCTTATTATAAGAAGAAACCACAAGATAATCAGGTTTGGATCTAATCTAATCTCTTATTTTTGGTTCAAATCTGTTTTTTAAACTTAATAGATTTTGTATACATTGTTGATAATATAGCTTCCTATCAAGACTATGGTTATTGATGGTAATTGTAGAGTTGAGGATCGAGGTTTGAAGACACATCATGGTCATGTGAGTCTTTTGTTTTCTGATTTTAACCTCTTTGTGTAATATAACTATAATGTTGTTTTTGTAAAATGATATTACTCTGTTTTTGCAGATGGTTTATGTGTTATCTGTTTATAACAAGAAAGAAAAACACCATAGAATCACGGTATTTTGTCTTTTGTTTCTGAGCGTAATTTTTGTATCTTGTTAGTTCATGTGAAGTGTATGTTCTTGCTAGATGGCAGCGTTTAACATCCAGGAAGCTTTAATGTGGAAGGAAAAAATTGAGTGTGTCATAGATCAGGTTTGTAATCCATGAATCACACTATTTTATGCGATGTTTTAAGCTTCGATCTTGCGACTATAGAGTAACTGTACCCTTTTTTAAAGGATTCTAGTATATTTTGCAAAAGAGGAGCTGTCTATATCTGATTATGTTCTTATTTATCAGTAGCATATCTGATTACTTCTCTGTGTTTTGCACTGTTGTAGCATCAAGAGTCCCTAGTTCCAAGTGGTCAGCAATATGTTTCTTTTGAATATAAGCCTGGTATGGATGTTGGAAGGACTGCTTCATCTTCAGACCATGAAAGCCCGTGAGTGCTTAATTGATATCTTGATTTTATTTTACAACAACTCAGTAGCTTTCTGGAAGTCATGATCATAAAAGAATTTTGAAAATCAAACCATTTATCCTATTAGATACTCTAATAGTAAAGTTAATCATCACTCCTAATATTAGTGTGAATTTTTCAATTTGGTTGTGTTAGCTCTGAATCTTTCTGAGTAGCATCCTGGATAATCGAATAGATTAATTTAATGCTGCATGTAGAAATTGATATGTTATTTACTGTTGATGATGTTTGACACTGTTCTCTTATGATGGCTTTTATATACCTATATTTATGTGAAAAAAACATCTATTTTCTTCAGCACCAGTGCGTTGGAAGATGAAGATGAAGCTCGTGATTTAATGAGGAGGACAACTATTGGAAATGGTTTTTCCTCATTCAACTATTTGGTCAGATGAAATCCTGAATGTAATCTGATCACCTCAAACAAACATGCAGGCCCTCCAGAATCTATATTTGATTGGACTAAGGAGTTTGATGCTGAGTTGTCAAACCAAAATTCCAGCAACCAAGCATTTTCAAGGAAACATTGGCGTCTCCTTCAATGCCAAAACGGTTAGTTGTTATGCAAGGCCTTATGAATAGTCTTGAAGTTTTTGAATGTATTTATCTCCGAAGAGCTGTAAGACTTGCGCCTGTAATCAGCTTCAAAATAAAACTTTCTCTATTACACAATTGGGAAGATCATATAGTCAAATAGTGACAGAGCTTAAATTTGGGCATAATTTTCTCGCTCTTTTATACATTTTACAGGTTTACGGATTTTTGAAGAGCTACTTGAAGTTGATTATCTTGTACGGAAGTTTGTCATTTATGGCATAAATTTTTGTTGATTACATAATAATTTTGTTTAGTCAAGAACCATCGTTCACAGTGCTAAGCATGCAGCCAAGAAGCTGCAGCAGGGCAATGAAGGCTGTTGGTGTAGTGGAGGCCACATGCGAAGAAATATTTGAGCTTGTGATGAGCATGGATGGCACTCGATATGAGTAGGTGTTTCTCCATCTTCTGCATTCTTATTCATATTCCAGTTGCATGAAGGCATTTTTATATATTCCTTTTTCTTCATTTTCTTATAGTTAGACGCTCTGTTATTTTATTAGGTGAATGTACCAGTAAAATATTGTATCTGATGTTGTCTCTTTAACTCCATTTTTTTTAATTTTCCCACATCCTATAGTATTATCTAGCTTAAACTTTCTATCAGTACTATGCAAGGGACAGTGTTTTTTTCTGGTGTTCTAGTCTGTATCTGAGGCTCTTTGTTTTTCCTCTGTTCTTATGGGTTGGCAGGTGGGACTGCAGTTTTCAGTATGGGAGATTAGTGGAAGAGGTGGATGGTCACACAGCTATACTCTATCACAGACTTCTGCTCGACTGGTTTCCAATGTAAGGTTGCACCTGAATATTATCATTCAGTAATAGTCAAGTTCAACTAAATTTGTGATTCTCCCGTTTCAGTCAGATATTACTTGGTTTTCTATAGGAAATTTTTTAGTCATTCTTATGCTATCAAAATGGCTGTAGGGTTGTGTGGCCTCGTGACCTCTGCTATGTACGTTATTGGCGTCGTAATGACGATGGAAGTTATGGTATCTTCCCTTCCCTCTTTACTCATGCTAGAAACTGGACAGCCTTTATTATATATCTAGTTTTAATTATTTTTGTCTCACTCTCTGCCAAGTGGTATTGTTTCGTTCTCGGGAGCATGAGAATTGTGGTCCACAACCTGGATTTGTTCGGGCTCATCTTGAAAGTAAGTTAAATGCTAAGTCCTTTACCACCAAAATCTTCTAATCTATTATGCATTACAATCTAACTTAGATTACGTTATCTTGTCTAGGTGGAGGATTTAACATAGCCCCACTTAAGCCTAGGAATGGAAGACCCAGAACACAAGTGCAACACCTAATACAAATCGATCTGAAAGGGTGGGGTGCAGGTTATCTTCCAGCATTTCAACAACATTGTCTTCTTCAAATGCTGAACAGTGTTTCTGGTAAGTTCTTTCGAGCTCATTTCCACTGAGATCCCCATGGGAAATGACTTATGTTCTTCTTGAAACAAAACTTTCGACTCATGTTCATCACAGGTTTGCGCGAGTGGTTCTCGCAGACAGATGATAGAGGTCAACCGATCAGGATCCCTGTTATGGTTAATATGGCATCTTCCTCCGTAGCCTTGGGTAAAGGTGGAAAGTCTCAGCACAAGTCTTCCCTTTCTATTGATCAAACAAATGGTGCCAGCAGAAACTCTGTACTAATGGATGAAGAATCAGATGACGATGACGAGTTTCAGTTAGCTGAATCAGAACAAGAGGTTAGGCTTTTGAACATTCTCTGTTGAACTTTATATTTAATCAAGTTGAGTCTTTCTTCACATTTACTTTATTTCAGCCTGAAACAAGTAAGCAAGAGACTGATGCCAAGAAAACAGGTGAAATTCATAGTTTTGTAAGTTCTACGCTGGTAAAAAATGTATCTAACCTCTATGAACTTCTTATGCCATTTGAAATCTCAGAAGAGGAACCTGCTCTGGACATTGACCTATCATGTTTCTGGGGTAATCTAAGACATGATGATAACGAAAATGCCCGTAACTGCTGGAGAATTTCTGATGGGAACAATTTCAAAGTCCGTGGCAAGAGTTTCTGTGAAGATAAAAGAAAGGTTAGTAGTAATCTCTTAACCGAATTAATCAAATAACCTCTTTGATTATACTCATTCAACTTTTTACTGAAGATTCCTGCTGGAAAGCATCTATTGGATCTCATCGCTGTTGATTGGTTCAAAGACACTAAAAGAATGGATCATGTAGTTAGACGCAAGGGCTGTGCAGCACAAGTAAGAAACACAATCACCTTAGTTCGTCTTCATTGTTGTTCCGTTGCTAAATGTTAATATAACCATTTCAGGTTGCTGCGGAGAAGGGTCTTTTCTCTATGGTAGTAAATGTTCAAGTAAGTTTTGCATGTTAACTACAACAGAATAAACATAAACAATAAAAGTAGATATCATTATCGATCTATAAAACCGATATTTTCGATAGGTTCCTGGATCAACACACTACAGTATGGTGTTCTATTTCGTAACTAAAGAACTCGTACCTGGATCCTTATTCCAACGATTTGTTGATGGTGATGACGAATTTCGTAATAGTAGGCTTAAGCTTATACCTTTAGTCCCTAAGGTATCTATCTCTCTTTTGTCTCTCACACACACATTCTATGCAAAATCCGAAAACAAAATCGACTCACAAATTATTGGATCTTAACGCAGGGTTCATGGATAGTAAGGCAGAGTGTAGGAAGCACGCCATGTCTACTCGGGAAAGCAGTGGACTGCAACTACATTCGTGGTCCAACATACTTAGAAGTAAGTCTTACATAACAGCTCTTATAATACTCTTGTAAAAACATAACTCAATAGAAAACATTTATGATCGTTTATGTAGATAGATGTAGATATTGGATCATCTACAGTCGCAAATGGAGTTCTTGGTCTTGTTATTGGTGTAATCACATCTTTGGTTGTTGAAATGGCTTTTCTTGTACAGGTAATAAAATCAATCTAATAAACTTATAAATGGATGATACCTGAGATCGGTTTTTGTAGGCGAATACAGCTGAAGAATTGCCGGAAAGGCTTATGGGAGCGGTGAGAGTTTCGCATATAGAGCTATCATCTGCTATAGTTCCAAATCTGGAGGATTCAGAATAGTTGATCAAGCTATACATCAACTTCATGTAAACACTTCCTCTATTTTATTATTTTTCTTTTATTTCACTCTCTTGAATTTTATAGTTTATATTATTATATATAATTTAGGTTTTATTTATTATATAATTAAACATTTGGAAATGATAAATTGATAAATACTTAAGTCTCATTGTATCTTCTTCTTCTATAGATAAATGTTTGTAAGAATTTTGAGCAAAATCTAGTTCATGTCAAATATGTACAAAATTTGATGTGCAAATTTAGGATCAGATGTTGCAACAATTTTTTATTTCTTTTCTGGTATTCTCATCAAAGGCTTTTTATTGGAATTTGGTATTGAAGACCGGTTATCTCGTAGAGAACGGTCTAATTTATTGGAATTTAGTATTGAAACCCGGTTATCTGGTAGAGAACGGTCCACTTGGTACTACAGATTTTTAGGAATGCGAGAACAGCTTCTACTTACGATAATTCCATGACACAAATACTCTTCGACATATGGTTCTGAATATATGATATCCCCATGATGGATAAACTCTCCTCGCAACACTCGGATCTTCGAGAGACGGTTCTGCAGGTACAACATCACTTATGAGTTCTTATGGATAAACTCTTCCCGCAACTTGAGACCACGACGGACGATACTATCTGCACACACCGGAACCTCTGGAAAGCCTTTACATCTTTTAATTTGTAATAACTGCGTTCTCTGGGTTTCGAATCCCATACCTGGTGTATAAGCCTTTAAATCTTAACCACTAGACCAAGAATCCACTTGATTAAGTAAAATAAAAATGGTATTTAAACATATCATATTTTTCTTACCATGTTTATACTATGCAATTCTTAGCTTGATTCTCTATAATATTAATGAAATGACAACACACAAATTCACTGTTTCAATGGACTTCACAGAGGTTTTGATATTTGACTCTCAAGTAAACATGAAGCCAATGTGTAACATTCTATAAAGGATAAAAAATGAAATAAAATACTTATTGGTGATGTCTATCTACAATTACATTTGGCTTCACTTCAATTCCATAGTTCCCACAATTCAAGAGATCATACCCAGTTTTCGAGTTCAAATCGAAATGCATAAACCCGGATTCCGGTTTAACACTTACATCTCCGGTTTCTATCTTCTCTTCTCCTCCACATACTCTAAAATCTTCAGAAGAATCTCCATTAACATGTGACATATGAGCAACCAAACCCTCCTTTATGTTCTTATGGTCATCTCTTACAAGTCCCGAAACTGCAAGATTGAAATCGGAGAATTGACTCTTATGTGCTTTCTCTAGCAATGTCAACAAATATTTTCCTTGTGCTTCCATTCTCATGTGTAATAACTTCTGTACCTATAACAACACAAAACTCAAGAGTCAAATATGATTGTTTTTAAGAGATCATAAATAAGAGATTTATTTATTTTATTATTACCTCAAGTTGTTCTTGAAACTGCTGTTGTGCATCTACTTGCTGTCTCATTGTGTCTTCAAATGGTACATTCTCGTTTTGTCTACGTTTTTGTTAAAACCAAGTTTACAAATCCATTGAGATTGAGAGAGTTATATATATTCATATTCATATTCATAATATAATACCTTTGATGGTTATCAAATCTTGATTCATTTGAGACTACTCCTTGAGAGCAATTGTCAAAATTCACATATGAACTTCCTCCTAAACAAAAATAAATAAATATTTGGTTTCTCAAATTTCATTTTAGTATATATATATTCATTTTCTGAACTATATTATATGGTTTATATTGATATGATTATTCAACCATATATATATACATACCTGCATTTTCTTTGTTTTGGTCTGCTCGATTTTGTTTTTTGCCTTGTTGTTGACCAATTCTATACTTCTACACATACAAACACATATAATTCTAATTGATAAATACTATAAAATTATGATGCATTAACGAATCAACATATTTATATAATATATTAATAAAAATAAAATTAATATTTATTTATTTATTGAAAATACGTAAATAAAATTTGCATAATGAATATAGATATTATACATAAATTATTAAATATGAAAATGAATAAAAATTTTATACCTGTAAATGACTCTTGAGATGATACAATGTTAAGCCTTTTAATCCCATCAGCTTCAAAACTGATTTAGGAGTTGCTTCTGCAAACCAAAACCAAAAATGTCATTAAACCGGAATCATAATGTTAAACCGGTTATCTCAATTTAAAGAAGAAACAAAAAAAGCTTACTGTCAGCGCCACCGAGCTTTGCGACGGCGTCGACAAAACGATCATGAAGATCAGCGGTCCATCTCAGCCTCGGTTTAGGATCTCTAGTCATCATAACTCCACCATTTTCATATCCTAAACCTCCTAGATTCACTCTCTCCATTTTAATTCCAAATATAAGAAAATTTCTCAGATATATATATAATGGCGGGAAAATCAGCGAGGTCACCGCAGAAGGAATCTAACTTAGATCAGAAAAAAGGAAGAAAGAGAAAATAGCCAAAATCGGAAGAGAAGTAGAAAGATATATAATGATTGATGGAGAAGATGAAGAAAGTGAAAGAGAGAAAATAAAAAGTCGTCGGTGTTGATGATGATGAAGGAGGAGGAGACATTATTCGTCACTTAACGTCGTCAACCTTCGTTTTTTTATATTTAAATATAATATAATACTTTGTAAAATATATAAAAGTATTTAAAAATCTAATATTATTTTTCAAAATACATTTTAAATTGTATTTTCCTATTTCTCTTTTTATTGTTGACGATAAAAATGATTCGTTGACGAGCAATATGGCAATACATGATGAGTGATGTCCGGCGTAAAGACTCCGACAAGAGCGACATTAAAACCTTTTTCTTTGTGTGTTTGGTTATAAAATAACAATAATCTAATATTAAAAGAATATAAAAAAAATAATTTTATTACGACGAAAACAAAGTGCATGGGACGAGCATGTCACGTATACTGCCAGCGTGGAATATTCGCCGGTGTACAAGGAGACTAGAATTATAATAATCCAAAAGTTCACATGTTCGACGGTGGGGGTATAATTGTAATTAAAAATGACACGTGGATTACTTATTAGTTTTTTTGTCTTTACGTTTGTTAGAGAGGGACCCACATGTAATACACGTGGTTCGTAGGCCGCTTAAGGAGCAATAATGTTGTGTATTTCCCATTTTGTCAAATCACACACAGCTCGATTAACACATCCGGTACAATTTGACTAAACCGGAATAATCATATAACCGGTCCGAGTCGAGAAACCAATGTTTTTTTCTGGTTTAGTTGAAAAAGTAGCTACAAAACAACAACAAAGAATAACATAAGCCTCTGATTAAGATTTCAAAACCCTTAGTAAAAGAACCAAAATGCCAAATTTATTACTCAGTTCTAAAGAGAGGCTGATACTATTGTTACTTGCTTGATCACTTTAAGTGCAGAAACCAAGTTTCTTCATGGTTGTGGCGTATGCTGGTGGTACTAATCCAGGTTGTCTCAATCTACGCTTCGATTTCTTTGACTGCATTAAGCAACAACAACTTCATTATCAACCCTACTCAAACATCTTCCATATTATAGATGGCGAAACACCAAAGAGATCATCAAACAATAGAGATGGTATTGTATAGCTAAACTAGTTCAATAACAAATATGTTGAACTTACACAATCAATATAAGTTAGATTACCGAGTTCTTATAAGGAATAAGGTGTAGTTAGTTTACCTTCAAGTGTGCGTTGTGGCGCTTACCTTCTTTCCAGCGACGTATGGTACCATCATTCAATGGTTTAAACCTGTCTTTGTATGACCTGAGATTTATAAGATTTAACAAATATAAGACACCAAAATAGTTCTACTTTTAAGATTGATGATATCTAAACTTAGAAAATAGAACAATACGAATAAAACTTGATCTTGATTTTCTTGACTTTAGATGTGATTGGAGTTCTAGGTCTCCATTTCTTCTTCCATTTAGCCATTTTTTCCTTGGAAGTGATATTTCGTACTTGAACAAACTGAATTCAAAGAGGATCAACGTATAATAAGGTAAGTAATGACTATATAAAGATTCATACAGTACCAACTTGTTATATCCATATGTGCACATATGATCCAAGCAGCCATGGAGAAATTATCCATTGATCAAAAAAGCAAAATCTACTCAACATTCAATTAAGAAAACATCCAACTACAAAGCATCTTAAGAATCTTGTAACACTTAGTCCAGCATATCTATAGTTTTGTTGAATACATTAGTGTATATAAGAGTCTTGAGTGATGTTTATATTTACATAGCTGATGATGATGATGATGATGATGATGATGATATATTCAAGCATATCATTTGGCTTATGATATCAAAATGCAAGAGTTACTTAAACATTCTATGAACTAATCATCTCTTTCCACAATTCAACAAGGGACACGAAATTCAAAACTCTATACACAAAATGAATTCGAATGTTGAGATTCTAAATAACACATGATTAACCTAGATCTATAAAGAATCTAAATCGTTAACCTAATTAAAAACAGTGAACTCATTGACAGTCGAATTCGTTTCGGAAACTTACATGATGAGGAAAAAAGGTAGAGCTCATGGAGCTAGTTACACTCAACGGAGAAACGAAGCTCCATTTGCTGGTATTAGCGAAACCTAGGGTTGTTAAGTGACGACGACTCGAGTGATTGAGACGGTGAGGAAGAGCTGTTAAAGAGAGATTCCGATTAGATTGAACGGAAATAGAACGTAGCTGCTTACTGCAAAACCTCAGCATTGTCGTCTCCAATGAAAGAGATGGAGAACGAAACTTTGGGTTTCTTTTGTTAAATGATTTAGAGAGTGTTTGGGTGTTAAGGTAAGTCTATCCTCCAAACTGGTAAAAACATAACACATAATAACTTAATGAGCTTATAATGAAGACAAATATGATATAAAATGATATATCATATGGTATTAAAACATAAATTTTGAAATATATAATCAAATCACAAACCAATAACAGTTTCTGTGTTATGAAGAAGTATTATCACCTAAGAAGGCAAAAACACGTTTCTTGAAAATACGTGCTAAATCTATGATTTCAGATTCTCTCATTCTCTGAACACTGTTTTCAACTTGTCCAATAACGTTTCTTTTACGAGATAATCTTGTCGCTGCATCAACTGTTAAACTCGCCATGTCTCTGCTCTTTGTTAATTCCCTTAGTATAGTAACAGAGCTTGAAGACCCAGATACAAGTCTGTTTAGTAATATTAGTATCTCTCTCATCAATAGTGTTCTGTGAAAACAAAAAACATGGTTAATTAAAACTCCATCAGATTAAACTCGAATATATATACTTACCTCGCTTTGAAAATTTCTGCTTTTGGATAAAACTCTATTGATTCTGAGTCTATTTCAGCTACTAAAAGATGAAGTATCAGCATTAAAAAGTTAGTGTCTTGAGTTACTTTATGATTTGAAAATAGTTCATAACCAGAGTTTCCTGAAGATACTGCTAAAGCCAAGATCATTATTACATTCCTACATAGTTCTAGATCCTGCAAATTTCAAAACATCAAACCAAAAGCTGTGTTAAACCATCAACCAATTGCAGTAACACGAGTAATGTTCTTCGTACCTTTGATGTCTTTCTTGGAGAAGTCAAACAATCTGCTAAACCTTCAAAGATCTTCTCAAAAGATTCAAAATCAAAGATCTTTTCCTCATTGAGAGAATCAAATCTATCTAATAGTTTAGGGCCTACGAACGCAAACACTTGTTAAAATGGTTTCAATCATAAGCATAAGAAGTGTGATCTTTGTGTACTTACAGTTTAGTAGCAAAAAGGTAAGATGAATAGCTTCTTTCCTCACATGTACACCAGCTTCTTTTTTTAAAAGTAATGAAATGGTCTCAAACACTTCTTTTGAGATAAACCTGTTAAAACAAATAAAACTAATGTTATCTGAGATGTTAGTAGTGAAACAAGGAAAAAAGAAACTGTTTTTTCAAGTGCTTACGTTTCTCTCTCGGTATAAGCATTAGTTCTCATCACAATTATGTTCATTATAGATACTGCTTCTAGTTTCACCTCCTCTTCTGTTCTTTTACTAGCAATTTGATTCATTAATTTAAACAGAGAATGCCAATTTGAATCCCAACTTGGTTGTGTGTTATCAGTCTTCCTTCTACTATTATATCTATTTAGAAATTTCGATGTATCAGAAGAGCTGGCGTCGTATTGTGTGATATTGTCCCTGATAGAGTGTGGTATAAAGATCAAAATCAAAGTTCATAAAAATGCTATAAAGACTGTATCTTGTAGAAGGAGAAGACGAAAAAAAACTTATTTTATAGATACCTGGCTTCAAATCTATTTTCATCACCAGATATATGTTCCAACAACACATGTAGTACGTGAAGAGATCTATGAGCAAGAACGGCCTGCAGAACAGATGAACAAATAAACTCACCAAAACAAGAGAATATGAAAAAGATTCAGAAAGCTACAACTTGTAGATAAAGCTTTGAATCTGACTTACATTATCAGCTTGACAAAGATCAAGTAGTGGTTCAACTAAAGTTTTCAAATTTACAAACCCATAACCTATCTGCAACATACATAGGCGGGTTCAGTTATATAATGGAACCAAATAACTTATAATACCAACAACAAGTAATAATGTTTGAACTAAAAAGCCTCACCTTTGTTATAGCAGAGTGTAAACGATATACTTTTTCAGATTCTAAAGATGTAGAAGATTGCATATTCGACGATGTTTTGGCTTCCTGTTTATCAATTTCTTGTGAAGGCATATTGGTGTTCATATAACTATAGAGAACCTGGAGATCAGTTGAACAAGCCAGTAACAACTCTGAGATTAGACTCCTCCTCGGATCTTGATAATATGAGGTACACCAAATATCTTGAAGTTTCTTTGAAAGGTCAACATGCTTGGCAGCCAGATCAGCTTGAACACCTGTGGTCTTGAAGCCTGACTTATGCCAAAGCAAAAAGACAATTTAATAGAAAACACAAAATACAAAATCATAATACTCATTAATGCCAATATCACATACTTGTTTTATGATCTAACCTCGTTGTAGAGTCGATGTCTCGACGATTTATAGAAGAACTTGAAACATCTTGACCACTGTTTTCACAAGACTTGTAATCATTAGATCATTATTAGTGATTTCACAACCTAATTTTGTTATCATTCACTTACAAATTTGCTCTTTTAGGAGTATCATCAATAGTTATACATTGGCCTTTATTTTTCGCCTTTTTAAGCTGACAATATTCTTCTTCCTGGAAATAACCAAAGAGATATATGTTAACTAACAAAAAATTTCATAGATTGAAATTTAAACTGTAAAAACTCAAAGATATGAATCAAACCAGATCCAGAAACTGCTTAGAGACACGTTCTAGCTCCTTCTGTTTAATCATATACAACCAAAGTAAACAATATGAGAAACAAAACAAAAACTAAAGATCAGAGATACAATATTCATCAATTATGATCATAAACAACCTTTAAACGATCAATTTCGAGATCTTTGTCAGTATCAAATCGAGTTGGAGAGATTGGTTTAACAGTGACAGTAGCGTTGGGGTAATCCAATGACGCGTCTCTTTGAGAGAGTAGTCTGGGTGGAGAATAGCTTAGGAAAGGATCGCGAATTGGAATATTCCGTTGTTGTTGTTGTTGTTGTTGTTGTTGTTGTGCTGTGGATGGTTGAAATTGCATAACAGTGTGACTTAAAGAGGATGATATCTCCGGTGCCGGAGTAGGTGGTAACTGAGACTGTGCAGCTTTTTGAATATTATAACCCAAACAAGCAGATTCTGCGAAATTAAGGGCGTCACTGAGAAACTCCTCATCCCAATCTCCAATGTCTTGCTCATCCATTTCCAAGAGAAACTGATACAGAGAAGAAACTAAACTAAACCCTCACTAGTGACCCGACCCGAATATCTTAAAACCCAATTAACCCGGAACTAGTAACACTAAGTGCGGTTGAACTTCTAGTTAGTGCTGGGGAAGCGGGTTAGCCCGCAATCCGCAACCCGCGGAATTTTGAAAAAATATTAGAATCTGTTCTGTACAAAGCCAAAAAATTTAAAATTAAATTCGAATCTACACCCGCAAAATTTCACCCGTAAAATTCGTAAAATGTGCAGTTCAACCTGCAATCAGATAAATTTAATCATTATAATTTGTTATATAAAAATATTTTAAAAAACTTCAAAAATCCGTAAAATTTGTAAAAAACCGAAAAATACTAAACTCGTAAAATAAATAGAATTATTTGTTCAAATATAAAATTTAATTAAAAATATAAAAATAAAATAAGATAAACAATATTTTAGACAAAAATAAAGAAAAATAATATATATATAAAATTATTAAAAAATGGCGGATCGCAGGTTATCCCGCGAATCCATGGATTTTGAATAAAAACCAGCTGAAAAGTGAGTTTCAACTCGTAAAATTCACAGAAATATGAATTTAAAATTTAAATCCATCCTACGATGGATAAAAACCCGCAAACCTACGGATTAAAAACCGCTTTTCCAAGACTAACTTCTGCCCATTCAAATTGACCTTTTTATAATGTTATTTTTATTTACATAACTTTGCTTTAAACCTTATAATTTTAGACATTGACCCCACTAGTTTTCTTATAAATTTTTTAAAAAAATCTGATTACAAAAGCCAAGGTAGAAGAAAGGGTTTTTTAGGATTTTTCACGGCCAACTGAATAAACATAAATATCGAATTCGCAAACTCGTTTCTTCCTTCCGTCGTCTTCGTCCAAATCCGCCATGGCTGCTCTTCAGTACTTGGAATCTCTCAAAAATACACATCCAGAGCTTGGTGATTGGTTCAATTCCCTTGCAGATCTGTATCAGAAAAAGCTCTGGCATCAACTCACCCTTAAGCTCGAACAGTTCATCGCTCTCGCTGTCTTTCAGGTACTTTTTGCTTCTCCTTCCTTAGTATTCATGGATTCCATATATCTATCAGAGTTTGATACTGCTCCTTTAGGATTTAGGTTTCAGAGATCTGATTTGGACGATGATAAGTTTATGTTCGAGTTAGGTTTAGGAATTAGGGTTTCTAGTTTTGATTCCATGTTGGTGTATCTTAAATCAATTTTGATTTCAGGCTGGAGATGCTTTAATTCAGCTCTATAACAATTTCATCACTGACTTTGAGACGAAGATCAATCTTCTGAAGCTTGCACATTTTGCTGTTGTAGTCTCACGACAGTACCCTGAGAAAGAAGCTGCAGTTGGCTATCTTGAAAGTGTGATTGAGAAACTTAGAGCTACGAAAGAGCCTCGGATTACTGAACCAATCATTTATATAGAAACACAAAAAGCTTTATTCAAGCTTGAGCAAGGTAATCAGAAAGAGTGTAAGAAAATCTTGGATGATGCAAAGAGTTCTCTTGATAGCATGACTGACATTGATCCATCGGTCTATGCTAACTTCTATTGGGTTTCGTCTCAGTACCATAAGTTTCGTCAAGAATTTTCTGATTTCTATAAAAGTGCTTTACTTTATCTTGCGTATACCTCTGTTGAGGATCTCTCTGAATCGTTTAAGCTGGTACATGCCTTGTTCTAATGTTTCACTTACCAAGTTTCGTGTAGTCCCCGAACAAATTTCTAATATCGGGTCATTTCTGTGTGCATCAGGATTTGGCTTTCGATTTGTCACTTTCAGCTCTACTTGGAGAAAACATCTATAACTTTGGGGAACTGTTAGCCCATCCCATTGTAAGTTCTCCACTTCTCCTTCATCCTTATCCTGAAACTTTTCCTGTGTAGATAATAGGTTTCTTTTTGATCTTTTCTTGCTTGGTGTATTGGAACATGTAGGCTGCTTCTTACTCTCATGTTATAGTTCTGCTTAGTATCGTATATGGCTCTCTTACATATAGTAAATCTCTGATGACAGTTGAAAAGCCTCCTTGGAACAAATGTGGAGTGGCTTTACCACATTCTCCAGGCATTTAACCATGGTGATTTAGTTCAATATCAAGAACTATGCCGTGTGCACAACGCATCCTTGATTGCCCAACCAGCACTAGTTGAGAACGAGAAGAAGCTATTGGAAAAAATCAACATCCTCTGCCTTATCGAGATCATTTTCAGGTAATTTTTCTCTTATCATAAATAATGATAAAATGTGGTGCTAATACAGTTACTTTTGAAACTTACTTCAGCCGACCTGCTGAAGATAGAACCATTCCTTTGAGTATCATCGCTGAGCGTACTAAACTTTCCATTGAAGACGTTGAGCATCTTCTCATGAAGAGCCTTTCTGTAAGTATTAGTATCATCTCTCTCAATTCTTTTAGATAGTATGATCTCTAGGTTTATGTATAAGCAGTTGTTTCTTATTGGGTAATGTTATTGACTGTTTGGTTTGATCCTGACTTATAATGCTTGTGAGATGTCTTAATGAATCTAAAGTGGACAATGAATTTTGATTCAGGTGCATCTGATTGAGGGCATTGTAGACCAAGTGAATGGAACAGTGTACGTTTCATGGGCACAACCAAGAGTACTTGGGATACCACAGATCAAGGCTTTGAGGGATCAATTAGACAATTGGGTTGACAAGGTTCATACCACATTGCTATCTGTTGAAGCTGAGACACCAGATCTTGTTGCAGCATAATAAACCTTTCCTTCACTTCTTCTTTTTTGAAGCTATTGACTGTAATACTTCTCTATGGGATTAAAGTGCAATCTTTTTTTTTAAGTGGTAGAAATTACAATTTACTTTTGAACCTTATGGTTTCCATGGGATGGGTTTATCTCTCATGTTCTACTTTAAGAAGTTCAAAAATTTGAAGTTATAAATCTAGACTGTTTTAAGTTATAAATTTTAAGTTAGCCAATAAATATATACTACCAAGTCACGTTATTAACCATGATGCATTGAACCAAATCAATCAATTTGATAGAATTGAAAAAAAAACATATAATGTAAACCGGTCAATTAACGAAAAAAAAAACTGAATCGGCCGGTTAAGCAATTAATCAAGCTTCTAAAAAACCAGTCATCCTAAGAACGGAGTTCCGGTGACGGCTTAAGTCTCTTCCTTTGAGAGTGCAAACAGAAAACGGTATTTGCTCTTTCATTCTTCTTTCGATTATTACATGTGGAGGTGTCTTATCCTCTTCCTCCATCGTATCCCATTCCATACACAGAAACTGACTCGCTGGAATTCCCACCGGAGATGTTTTCACCGCCGTGTCACNCTGGACATACTCTGAAATTTTGGATTGGTCGGGAAATATAATGTCTGATTCTTGAAATTCTTCCGACATTTTATATTGTTGGTAACTTGGTGTATCAATATATATATATATATGAGAAAATTAGAGAAATGTAAAAGAGATGATCGATGAAGATGAAGAAGAAAAGATAACAATGGTGGAAAATGAAATTTATAGACCGATTGAAACACATATGTAGACAAAAAATAATCTTATATTATATATAATACACGTAAGCTCTACATATATAAAATGTATATGTATATATACTTGTACATATGTATACGTGTACGTATATTCAAATCTAGCGTTTGGATATATGATGATATCATCAGGATTTATGAGGATGAATACGTGGAAGCTTCAGTCGTTGTGAAGCAATAAAACGCAAACCAGCACGGCGCGTCCAGAGGAAACACACCTTACGCGTTTTCAATCAATGGCAAGCGTGTACACGGTTACACGTTCAAATCCAATTAAAACCAATCAAATCCCAACACGTGTCATAACATCAGCTTTGGAAATTTATAGTGCCACGTGTTTGTTTTAACATCAGCTACGTGGAGGCTTTAGTTAACGGAATATTCGGTTTTTTGCATGGAACAAACTAACTGCGAGAATTTAAGAGACAAAATTATATAAACAAAATTAATTTTAAAATGGTGGAAATAAATAAAATTAAAAATTATTCGATTTATTTGTTATACTAAACCACATTTTTGTTTGCTTTATCTGAATTATTAAAATAAATAAACCTATAAAATGAATATATCAAATTTTGGTTGGTTTGTTTTTTTTAATGAATTTTAGATAACAAAAAAAACACAAGATGTCTATAGATTCATTAGAGATTATTTTATATATTTCTTTCACTTTTGTCACAATTTAAATCCCAAAATAAGCTAATAAATAATATCAATCAAGCTAAAGAAATAGCAATTGGACTCCTCACAACATAATCTTTATCCGTCCAACTATACCATCCAAATCTGTATTGACCCTTCTCAGTCACATTCATCACCTTATGCTTCTTTACTTTAACCACAATTTTAAACCGTTTCTTTTGACCAATCCGGTTAAAGAACAATACTTTCGGTATAGCCTTAACCGAAACACCCAATGGTGGTTTAGCACTAAATAAATATGTGCTTGTTGAGTTACCATTTCCAACATTAGTAACCGTTCTTTTAACGACCACTCTCCTCTTGAGATTAGGTATAGCGATTGAAGGGTAATTGAGATTATAACCATGAGGGATTTTACTAGGACATTTAAATGTTGGGTCAATATTGGTGAAATTAACCGAACAGCTATAGAGTAGGTAAGATCGGTACGATGCATCGTAGACTAAACCGGGATCCACTGCTTTAGTTGGTCTAAAATGTCCTGAACCAAGTGCAAATGGGTTTGCGGGTAAACCAGTAATGTCTTCGATTGGTTTCTTCTTGTCGTTTGTCATCCAAGCTAAACCAAAAAAATTAATTAATTAAATAAATCCAAAACACAATTGGTTTAGCTAAACCGAACCATTAATTTATGATTTACCAGTGGTCATAAGAGCAGATCTTATAGCAGCACTACTCCATTTGGGATGAATAGCTTTGAGAAGAGCAATTGCTCCAGAAACATGAGGACAAGACATTGAAGTTCCTGTGTCGAAGTTATAATCTGCAACTCTTTTGTCTATTGAAATTTTGGTCGGTGGATCTGCTCCACTCCATGCGGCTAGTATGTATAGTCCGGGCGCAGTGATATCGGGCTGTTTCAACCGGAAAAGAATTAAACCGGTTTAGTTTTCGGTTATTGGTCATTTTGGTTTTGTTTTGAAATTAACCATACCTTTAGAATGTTGGGATCTATCACGTTTGGACCACGACTAGAAAACCCGGTCATTGAAGGAGCTGGTTGGTTTTTGTAAACCGTTTTTCCCGGTTTGATAAATGCCGTCGGTTTTTTATTGGTTTTGATGTAATCGAGAATTTTTTCAACAACCGATGAAGTAACCACAGCAGTCGCAAGAAAATGAGGATCCGCCGCAGTTAGATTGCCGTTAGCCGGAGAATTTCCAAGAATCATACCGGCTCCTCCGGCTCGTTTTACCTCTATACCTTTACCAATTCTTGTACCGGCTCCTCTCAGACATAAAACCACTTTACCTTTCACAAGCTCCGGGTTTAATGAATTTGGTAAACATTGTCTTCACAAAAAAAAAAAAAAATTAAAACAAATATAAAATTAAATATCAAAATTTTATAATTTGAACAAATCTTACGATGTATCATTTAATGCAATGCCAGGAACAACCACGTCAGCAGCGTAAACTAGAGGAGCAAATTTATCCATTTTTAATGCGGTTATTGACTCTGTCTAAATAACACAAAAAAAAAAACTATATGTTATACAATAATGTAACGTATAATATTTTTTAGTTATGTGATAATTACCTTAACTGTATAGCCATTACCAAGAACAAGCTCGCCTATAAAAGCCCGATCAACAGAACTAGCTCCAACGGTAATAATCCACGGCGCAGGATTCGACAAAGTCCCAGGGTTTGGTCCTGAATTCCCAGCACTAGCCGCAACCACAATATTCCTCTTAATAGCATGCAATGCACCAATCGCGATACCGTCTTGAGAAAACTTCACAGGCTGACTTGTCCCGATCGAAATGCTGATGACGTGAACACCATCACCGATTGCGTCATCAATGGCAGCAAGCATATCTTCTTGTAGACAAACGTTTCCTTCTACTTTTTCTTTGTTAGGTGTAGCCCAACATGCTTTGTAGATGGCTAGACGAGCTAATGGTGCACCACCTGAGGCCGAACCCATGGCAAAACCACCAAGTGCTGATGCACCAATGACTCGACGGCCAACAGCAATAGAGGCTGTGTGGGACCCATGTCCGTCAGGGTCTCGTGGAGACAAGAAGTCTTTGTTTGCTGTTACGTTGAATGGTCCGAAATATTTTTCGTATCCTTTCACATAATACCTAGCTCCAATAATTTTTCTGTAATTTGTATAAAAAAATGCATGGTTAAATATCTTAAAAGTAACGCTTAAAAAATAATCTATTAATATTGTAATTAATTATTTTTTTGTCAAATCAAAAGTACTCTATAGAATTTAATTTATATACAAGAACACAATAAATTTTCAAAAGCCTAATATATTTCTGAATATAAATTTTAGTTGTATTATAAAATCTAATCCTTTATATATATATATCTTTAAATATTTAAGAAATCTCCAATAAAAAAGATAAGCTAAAAATATAGACACGAAAACTTGGGCACACATTGATATAACAAACATGAATTGACGGTCAAAAAAAAAGGTAGAAGTCACGGGTTTATAATATTATCTAGAAAGAATCAAATAAGTTTTTTGTCACTTACATATAATACCAAAACTTACATATATATATCAATTATATATCAAAGTTGAAATTTCAAGCATTGTTTTAATATTATGTTTTAAAAAAATCAATTAGTTTGTATGGTTTTGATGGCAGGCTTTACGTAGATGAACAGTTACAAGGTACAAGAAAAATACCTAGTTATATTATTATTAATATTAATATAATATATAATAATGGAGACTCGTGAGTGACGATGCATGGCATGATTAATTATCACAACCAAACAAAACATTGAGATTGTGACTTAATAATGTCTTGGACAGTGGAACTCACAAACTATTCCTTGTATATATATAAGAAATGTTACTAAATCTTGAAAACGAAAACGTTATGTTTAAAAATAATATCATTATGTTAATAATTATAAAAAAAACAAAAAAAACTCGTGGAATAATTTCATAGCTAATTAGTCAAAATCAACAATATAATTTGACAAATTATGTTTATTAAAATGTTTTAATGATGAAGATAGAAGAATATATCACATCATATGTATAAAGAAGATTCTCGCACTAAGCATATGGTTCTTTGGATATTTGCTAAAGAACCAAAAATGATATAGACATCTAATTTATTTTAAATATATTTTGGTTTTACTATAGTTGGTTTATATAAATCATATTATAATTTCCACATATATAAAGAAAGTATAGATATGTAACTAAATTAATAAAAAATTAAGAAAATATAGATATTTTCTTAAAAATAAAATAAAAAAGGAGAAATTAACTAACCGGTTACAGTGAGAAGAGTTAAAGGCAACTCCGGTTTGGCAGATTCCTTTCCATGATTTTGGAATGGGTCCCATTCCTTTATCACTGAAACTCCTTGATTCTGGCCACACTCCTTTTTATTTTCCCAAAAATTAACATATTATTTTCTCAATTATATAACAGCAAAAAAAATTATAAAAATTTTCTTGAATCTTGAATCTTGAATTCTTGAATCATAACGTAACTCTTTTTCTCTAGTCACGTAATAATAATTCAATTATTAACGTTGGAGTTAGGTCCAATTTAAGTTTGGTATACGTTTCTTCATCCAAAAGAACAATAATTATTATAAGAATTCAAAACTATATTTATTTTTAATATTCAAAAACCTATTTTATGGCTATGATCTCGGCGCTTATATGTGTGTATGTGTAAGGAAACAAAAGATTTAGTCATATTCAGTTTTTAAATTTAATGCAAAAATTTTATTAAATAAAAATAAACAGAAGACAAAAAGAAAAATACAAAGTAAGGATAACACAAAGGTTCACATGATTTAGATATTTCCACAAATTCCATTAATGTTATCCAAATTATATTAATTAATTATATTTTAATAAAAAACAAATAAATATTAATTTTTTATTTGTGATGCTAATTAATTAAATAGTATAATACATATTTTTTAGAAAATTAGTTTTATTATACATTAAAAAAATCGTAGTTATTTATGGTTATTATGAATATTCTAATAAAAATGGTCTAGATTAACCCATATTAAAAAAAAAAAATTAAAAAATTTATAAAAACCTATTTTTGCCATTTTATTACCAATTTTATTACCAATATAAAATAATAATAATTAATTAATTAATTAGTAAAGACAGCTTTATAACTTACCACTGTCAAGAACTCCAACAATGATACCATCTCCATGTTTTGCCTTTCTCAAAAGCCTTCTTCCTTCACGATCATCAACTTCATATTTTTGACTTTCAAAATCATTATAAGTTTCATCTTCATCTAATCCCACAAATTCCCAAGACCTTGTCGTATGTGTTTCATATTTTCTTGGATGGCTCTCTATTACCGAAACAACCTCTTCTAGTTCTGTTTTAAAAAAAAAAACACATTAAAAATCAAGAAAATAATATGAATATTTTCTTGTTTACTTTACTTTCTAGTTTAGAGGCTTCATTTGATGTTAGCTCAGCAGCAAAGCCATTGATACTATGTTTATAGCTATACAATAAAGATGCTTTAGCTTCTTCTTCAGTTTCTTTAACCAATTGAAGATAAGAATGATGATGTTCTTCTATTTCATCTAAGGCTTTATCACCTTTATGTTCACCAAAATAAACTATATACACCTATCAAAATACCAAATAAATTTTAATGTAGAATGATATATTAAATTTATTAGAAAAAGATAATAATATGAACCTGTTTATTCTCAGCACATGAAGCTAAGATTGGGATGAGAAAGAGTAAAGAGACTAGAGAAGTGAGCTTCATGACCACCATAGAATTGTTTTTTTTTTATCCCTAATGCTTTGATGGGTTATTTATATTGGACGAAGAGTTACAACTTCAAAAAAAAATTTAGAAAATTAGATAAAGAAATAAAAAAATTTAGGAAAATAAAGATCTTATACTATTGTGATTCAATGGTTGAAAATTTGTTATATTGGTTAGTGTAAATAAAAATGAGTCTTATTGTGATCACTAATAATGTTTTAAATAGTAAAGAATCGTTTTTTTTTACTTAGTTGGAGTATCCATATATAGTTTTATCTAATTATCAAAAATTGCTAGGTTTAACAAATTTTAACATATTTTATTTTTGAAATATATATGTAAATTTTATATTGACAATTGTTCGTTATTTTTTATTATTATTATTTTAACTTTTATATTGTATGTTTTGGTTTACGAGTTATTATATTAAAATATTAAATCATTTTCTATTATGTTACTCTTGGGCTTTGATAGTGAGTCCACCTAATATAAAAGCACAAAGTAACTCATATTTGGATGCATTAGAGACTGAACTATGTTTTCTATTGACTATTGTCTCTTCAACTCTCAATTATGCCATGTTAACTCATTTCTCGTCTTCATGTCTTTGTGTATTGTAGCCCTGGGCATAATACCTGTCGGGTTTGAATATATCGGGTTTAGACATCTATATTCTAATGGAATAATTTTTGTTTTTCGAGTCGGTTCGGGTTCAAAATCTCAAATCCGACAAAAACTCGAAATAAATGGGTACCCAAAATTTTCCAGGTTTTTCTTACCCGAAAACCCGAATTTACACCCAAACTCCGAATTTACACCCGAAAATCCGAAATTTTTCAATCCGATTACCCGATTTTTTAATCTAAAATTCCGAATTTATATTCGAAAACCTGAATTTACACCCGAAAACTCAAATTTTGTATTTAAAAACCCGATTTTGTGTATAATCATTCGAATTATTCACTTTAAATCTGAAATAAGCATCTAATTTTCATAAAACTATCGGATATTTTAAAATTTAACTGATATTCAAATTTTATCCGCTTACTCAAAACCGAAAAACTAAAATTACTTAAGTAACATTATGAATTTTTGGATACCCGATCAGGTTTCGGGTAAAACCCAAACCCGACCCGAAACTCGTGGGTAAAACCGTAGAAAGATTAGCACCCAATCGGGTAATTTAAACGGTTTTGGCCGTACCCAAAACCCGATTTTTTGGATCGGGTACGGGTATACCCGATCATGTGCCATTTTTTTTGTGTGATGTAAATTTGTCTTTGAGAGGTTCTTAGGTATAAATGCATTAAAAAACTTTAACTAAGAACCAATTCTTATTTAACAACTTTTAAAACTATTTCTTAATAAAGTTTCTTAAATATAATAATAATAAAATGCTAAGAACCCATAAAAGAATTTTATGGTTAGAGATAGTCTAAATCAACAACAAAATATCGTAATGTTAGCCATATTACTCAAACTATATTGGCAAACATTACGATAATAATTGTAAGATATTTTTTTATTTATAAGATTTTTAAAAAAATCCATTTATCTTATACGTTAATACTAGGTACTACATATAAGAATAATTGAGGAAATCGACGTATATAATTTGGCTACGACAAAGATATGATTGGAGATTGAAGTTCATCATATATATGAGTTCTGTTTTCTTGGGAATATCTCTTCTGACCTTTTTTTTGTTTCCTTTGACAACTCTCATAAACACAAATCAAAATATTTTATTGGATAATTATCAGTTTTATCTTTCTATATTTAAAAAATATGATTTATATATTATCTTCTTACGTTTTGGGAGGTGAGAATAGAACAAAACAAGAGTTAGAGTTAAACGACAGTTCAACCTTAAGCAGAGAATATTCAGTAGCTTGAGGTGACCTTATGTATTTGCTTTTATTTTTATTTTATAATAAAGTTTAACCGTAATTAAATGCTGTTAAAAGTATTTTCTTTGTTGTTGTCAATGCATTATGTGAATTTTAATTTAAATAATTATATATTAACGATATATTATATAGTATAATCCTTAGACTAAATGTTTTTTTTGTTAAACTATTCGACTATATGAAATATGATTATGTCGTTGATATTCCCGTGATAAGATAATACAGTTGACTAGTCTTGTATTCTTGAACTATATATTTTACGAATTTTAAATTTCTTACTATGAAATATATTTTGAAAATAAGTTTCTTTATTATCTATGGGGAAAGTATTCTAAAAAAAATATTTGTTTGTACGTTTATTCTCAGAGTATAATAGATTTCATTCGACCAATACTCATTTGTCTGTGCCTTACAATATTTTATGTCTTTTAATGTCTACTTGTTTTTATATTCGTCCAAGAATCACCGACCTTGTTATCATCTCAATTATGGTTAAGGGTTTATTAAATGCAGAGGATGCGGTTGAAATTGTAGAATTTTATAGAATTGAATGGTTGTGATTTTAAGCGTTATAAAACAGGTTAAACGACTGGGTTAACAATTAAAAAAGTAGAGCGTTTACGATAAATTTATGACTAGTTTACCAGCAGATGAAATAATAATTAAATTAAAAATAACTAAGAATATATAATATATAATACTAATAAACTATAAACTTATTATTATAAAATATAAATTGTTCATAAAATATCATAAAAATAAAATAATAAAAAA
>KE157688.1:40532-59058 GCA_000411055.1 Leavenworthia alabamica
CTCACTTACACAGTACCGACAATCACTTTCCGGTAGGTCACCCATCGTAGTACTACTCCAGTCCAAGCACGCTTAACTGCAGAGTTTTGAAGGAGTGGTTGACCGAAAATATAAGTGCACTTTGGTAACATAAGTAGCCAAATCAAATGTCTTAAGCCTCTTATTATGCACCACCATATCAGAACTTGAAATGTTACCGTTTGCTTCAAAAAACAAAAGACATGTACGGTTTTAGAGATGAACTATAGTTTATAATTCGCATGTACGTTTAAGACATAGACTAGAAAAAAAATGTGTTCGTTCGTTGGTTATAGAGTAAGAAACTCAAGGTTCAATCTCATGGCATTTATTATAATTTATTTCATTAAATCTAAAGTCTATTTTTGGCTATAACAAAAGTCGAGATATTGAAAAAAATCGTTGAAAAACACAAGTCTAGATACATCTAGAGCTATTGTAGGTATGTAACATGTTCTGTGATTGGTAAAATCTCTATGTTCATAGTTTATATTTTATTGATTAAAAAAACAAATTCTCATAAATTAATTTATAATTTGGTTGTCATCAATAATTGTGTATATAATATTGTAGAGTTCATAAATGCAACAACTATGTAGTTGGTTAATGGTGGAATAGATCCCAAAAATCTATTGTGGTTGATAATATTTAAAAAAAAAAAATTATGATGTAATAAAACATTTATTCAGAATATTTTTTAAGGCAATTCTCGAAAATACCATCAAATTAACTTTAATTTTTACAAATACCATTAAAATTAACTTAACAAAATTACTATTTAATAATTCAATTGAATTAAAAATTAGATTATATTTTTGAGAAATTACACAAAACCCAAACAATAAATACGTACTAAACCTAACCAATAAATATTCAATCCAAATAATAAAAAATAAACACAACCACTAATACTCAACCCTAACATTAAATTAAAAATATGATTTTAATACAAAATGGTATTTAAGTCTAATTAAAAAAATAATGTAATTTTGTCCCATAAACTATAAATAATGGTATTATAAGTAATTACTCTATTTTTTATTTGAATAGAGTTTTTTAATAATTTATTTCACTTTTTCATAACTCAAATCGATTGATGAAATAATATCATCAAATTTTATTAAGAAATTTATTGTTTTTTTTTTCTTTATTTTATTCTTTCACTTGTCTTATTAGTCCTTTTGGTGGCTTCTTGAATCAGAAAGTTTTTGAATCTTGTTTTAATAAAAATTTGGGGTCTCAAAGTAGATTTTATTTTTTAAGGAACATTTGCAAAACAAAACAAAATTAAAATTTATTAGTTTCAACTACTCACATTTATGTGATGATGACCATCATCATGACATGGAACTCACTCTCTGTCTTTCATTTAATGTTACTTCCCATCTTAACACATGGCAAATCCTCCACATCATTCTTCATCGTTGATTTTACTATACAAAATTAATCTCAGCCGTTAGATTTAAATAATCCTAATGCGAATGTGGACCCTTCACTTCATGACTTCATGTTATTGGGAATATTGCAAAATATTAGCCTCTTAACATAAATACATAAATATTGAAAAATTATATAGCACATTATCATTAATCGACAAACCAACATTAAATTTTATCAAAAGTCACTATAAAATCACATATTAGCATAAAATACCATGAATTTTCACTTTATAAAGTTTAATAAAATATCTTAAATGATTGAATAAACCTTCCTCAACTTGTATAAACCCTTTAATAATATAAAGTTTTTTTGGATAAATATTCATAAATATAAAGTTTGTACTAACATTTTAGAAATGTAAACTTGTTTCTTGTCTTTAGGTGATATAGTTTACTTTAACTTATAACTGTAAATGTTGTCATTAAAATTACGACTAGATAATTAAACTTATACTTTCTCCATTTTTTAAATTTATCATTTTACCATTAAAATCTTGTAATAAAAAAATATTATTTTATTTTGTTAATGTCAAATTTTACATAAAATATTATTTTTATCTATATAATTTCAGCTTATTAACTAAATAAAAAAAATTAATTTAATGTATTAATTAAAGATAAAAATGATATTTATCTATTTAGAACCAGAAGAATAACTTTTAAGTTATACCTGTAAATATTGTCATTAAAATTACATAATTATACAATTCTTTTATATAATGCAGTAATTAAACAAAAGTTTCTCCACTTTTCTTATGGAGACTTTATATAAATTTCTTTCTCGAGCTTTGGTATTTAAAAGAAAAGTCAAAAAAGCTCAATTTCCAATGGGAAAAAACATTAAAATCGAACTGTCACATTTCAAATTAATTTATTCACAGTAAATAAAATTAAACAACAATGACAGAATTAATAACTCTCCACCATCTTTCATTAAAAATATACTTAAATTATTTCACATATATAACCATACATTCATTTAATTTTACATTTAACACCCAAAACATTATAGCCGCGTGAAACATTTAATGCTTCTTCAACCGTTACAAAAAAAACTTTATAAAAATCATATTATATAAACATATATTTCCTTCTCACATCTCCAAACCCATCTCTTTCATAAATCTTTTGTTCTTAGAGAGACATGGTGAGAATAATGTCTTTGATGATGATGATGATGATGATTATGGTTGTAATGACCATAAACATGGTTGCTAAGAGTGATCCAATTGCACCATGTTACTTCATATTTGGTGATTCTTTGGTTGATAATGGCAATAATAATCAGCTTTCATCATTAGCTAGAGCTAATTACTTTCCTTATGGAATTGATTTTGCTTTTGGTCCAACCGGCCGGTTTAGCAATGGCAAAACTACTGTTGATGTTATTAGTAAAATTCTAACTTTTAACTTGTGTTTTTTTTGCTCTCTTTGATACTAATTTGCTTTGTTGAAAAAACAGCTGAGCTTTTGGGGTTTGATGACTATATTACACCGTATGCTTCGGCAAGAGGACAAGACATACTCTTAGGAGTTAACTATGCTTCTGCTGCTGCCGGAATCAGAGAAGAAACCGGAAGACAATTGGTAATTTGTTTATTGTTTATTTTTAGCTCCAAACTTATTATGAAAATTTGGTTGGAACCGAAACTTTCTTGTTCGGTTTGAGAAAATTTTGGTTCGGTTTAATTTGGTTTTCAATTTAGATTTGGTTCCTTGGGTTATAAACTAACTTGAATTTTAATATGAGATTTTGTTTCTATTTAATATAGACTAATTTTTTTTAATACTATCATTTATATTTTATATAACAAAATTACATTATTTTCTTTAATTAGACATAAATACCATTTTTTATTAAAATTATATTTTTAATTTAATGTTATTGTTGAGTATTTAGTGGTTGGGTTTAATTTTTATTGTTTGAGTTTTATGTAATTTAAAAAANTAAAAATTAAAATTAGATATTATTTTTAAAAAATATATAAAAAAAAATTTACGAAACAAATCGAATACTCACTAATAATTAGATTTTAGAAAATATTCCAATATATTCGGTTAAATTCGAAACGAATATGAATCAGTTAATTACTCGGACGAAACAAATTATAAAATGAATACCCTCAAACTTTATTTTCCAATAAAACACCTAAATCTATTTGTTATATATTTGAAATAAAATTTGGGGATGTTTGGTTTGGTTCGGTTTAGTTGTATTAGATTTGGATTTATTGAGTTTCTTAAAATTATTGACTTGTTATTGATTTGGTTTTGGTTAGGGAGGTAGAATAACATTTGCAGGACAAGTAGCAAATCATGTGAATACAGTATCACAAGTAGTCAACATACTTGGTGATCAAAACGAAGCATCGAACTATCTCAGCAAATGTATTTACTCTATCGGATTAGGCAGTAATGATTATCTCAACAACTACTTCATGCCTACTTTTTACTCTACCGGTAACCAATTCACACCGGAATCATATGCTGACGATCTTGTTGCTCGTTACACTGAACAACTTCGGGTTCGTATGCTCTTTAAGTTCTATATCCTCTGTTTCTGTAGTCCTCTGTTTCTTCCTTTAGCTCTCTGTTTTATAGTTTATACTCTGTTTCTCAAGTTCTCCTATGTTTCTTGATCTAATGAAGATACTATACACGAACGGAGCAAGGAAGTTCGCCCTAATAGGAGTAGGAGCCATAGGTTGCAGTCCAAACGAGCTAGCTCAAAACAGTAGAGACGGAACAACATGTGACGAAAGAATCAACTCAGCAAACAGAATCTTCAACAACAAACTCATAACAATGGTTGATCAATTCAACCAAAACACACCTGACGCTAAATTCACTTACATCAACGCTTATGGAATCTTCCAAGACATTATTACAAACCCTGATCGATATGGTAACTAAACAAGAGTTTTAAGACCAAAGTTATAACTTTTTCTTTTCTTATATGATATTATTTGATTGTAGGGTTTAGAAATACAAATGAAGGATGTTGTGGAGTAGGAAGAAACAATGGACAAATAACATGTTTACCAGGTCAAGCTCCATGTTTAAATAGAAATGAGTATGTGTTTTGGGATGCGTTTCATCCAGGTGAAGCTGCTAATATTGTTATTGGAACAAGATCTTTTAGACGTCAAGCTAATTCTGATGCTCATCCTTATGATATTGAGCAACTTGCTAAGCTTTAAATAGATTTGTTTGTTTTCTTTGTGTTTAAGTGTTTTTGTTTTTATAGTTCTGTAATGACAGTTGAGTTTTTAACTTAAAGACAAAATTGTGTCGAAATTTTAATGTGTTGTGTGTTATGATGTCATAAGTGTGTTATTTTATCCATAATCTTTGTTTTAAGTAAAAATAATGATACATTAAAAGTTAATTTTTGGTTAATTTTTTTTTATTTTATTTTATTTTAATTATGTAGTAGAGGGATTGATTACGAAGATGATGAACAAATTAGCTTTGTTTGTTCGATTTATCTTTGTGTTTAACCTCCTCATAATTTGTTAATTTGACTGTTAATTGGGCCTTTAATGGGCCTTTTAGTTCAATGTAACCCTTGAATGGAACTAGCCATATGTAATATAAAATTTGTTTTTTTTATATTGGTTTCTTTATATTAAAATATTATCAATCTATTTATTGACTTTTTCATTAATATTCACTTAAATCCATCCAATTAAAATATGATTATAAGTAATAATACGTTACTTGTATTTTATATTATAAAAAGGCTATTAAAAGAATCTAGTAAATTTTATCTAAATTTAACTAAATTATTTGGCTATTGGTTTCTTACATATTTTACTTTATTAAGAAAATTTTATTTAATTTATTATCTCTATCCATCTTTCTTAAAAAAATCTTTTCTGATATGTTTTATTAAATTAATTTTTTTCCTTTTATGTTAAAAGATAATTTATATATTACAAGTGTCAAACTATTATGGCACTATTAACACATACCTAAAGATAACCTTTTTAATATCTATATAAACAAAGCTTCATGAGCAAGCCCCACATCTCTTCTCAGTGCTAATATTTTAATAAAAAAATAAACTCTTCCAAAGTTTTAGAAAATGGTCATAATTCATGTAATAAGCCTCTAAATCAAAACAAAAACATATAATTTACTGATTATATAATGAATATAATTTATAATCTTGATTTAATTTTCTTATTTGCAGAAAGAGGAACTTCGATTCAATGTTGGACCTATTGATGAAATGACAAGACATGAAACATTACGTTATCTAGCTCGTTTTAAAGGTACTTACTTCATTACACAAACACAACTGAACTGGTTATAATGTACTTGTTCTTATATGTTATAGTTCATGTAAGAAAAATTAGGGCTACGTGGATTGCAGATACTTATATATTTTTTTATATTTTAGGAGTTACATTTGTGGATTTTGATGAAGATGGTGGCGTATTCATTGTTAAGGGTGAAAAACTCAATGAGGATAAGATGAAGAAAAAATTGGATAAGTATTTGAGTGATGGTGAAGGAGGGTGTTTATCGTGTTTTAGATGCTAATAATTTTCGTATTATAAAATATTTAAATGTTTGTTTTAAATAATAAATGTTGAGTCTTTGTTAAACTATTAAAATATTATCATCTAAATGTATTACTCATTTTTATTTTATATTATATCCTGCCTAATAATCTACTACATATTATTATTTGGGAATAATAATTAAACGTGGAATATTACAAAAATTGTAACTGCATTATTATATTATTTTTTATATATTAATAAAATTATTAGAAGGTAAATAAATAATATCACATCTTAAATTTACAGATAATAAAATAATCAGAATATACTTCAAATTTGTTTTAGAATATACTTCGAATATTCTAAAAATCTTAACAGTATCTTCAATTTGTTTTAGAATATACTTCAAATATTCTAAAAATCTTCTACATCTAAAATAATATTCATTCGGATAATATTTTTTACATCTAAAAAATGTTTTTTTTCTTAATATATAAATAGTGTTTTCCTTTTCCGGTAACTCATTTTTTTCTTCTTATGCAATTAAGTAAATCACTATTCAATCGTTTATTGATTTTATACGTAGTTTAATATTTGTTTTTACTTTTTGTCTCATTCTAATATCTTCAGTTTTACAATGACTTCATATATAAATTTAATATGATTTTTTAAAATTTCTTTTAGTCGATTTATCTCTTATTTGATTCATCAGATTGAATAGTGATTTACTTATATAATTTAATAAAAATATGTTTGTTGAAATTGCTATGAAACTAACTAAATTTTTGTTTTATGTAAAAAAAGCTAACATTATTAAAATAAATCATTAATATTTCTTCAAGCTGCGAAGCATATGCATTATAATCTAGTTCAAGCTTATTTTGATAATCATGCAAAAAAAATAATATTAATTTTATAACCCTCTTTAAATGTTAAAAAAAAAAAATTACAAAGCATTCTCATCAGAAATTATAAAACTTTGAACACCATATTATCATTTATTTTTATTTTTTGGTCAACAAAACTACAAAAGCATCTTCTCATAATATTTGTTTACTTATTTGGTAATAAAAACATAAAAAGGACCTGATATTAATAATGAAACCACCAAACACATCTTTTGTCTTCACCTGTTGTTGTCGCCATTTTCATACGCGCTTTCATGAAACCTTTTGTAACAAGGCCAAATCAAATCATCAAATTCGATTCTCAATCCTCTGAAAAATTGTTCCTTTAATCAACCAATCAAGAAGCTTTGAAGGTTTTTAGCAATCTGTATCCATTGAGATCAGATCAAATCTTCTTCTCCAGTCATCTGGTACGTTTGATAATTCCAAATCACAAACATTTTAGGTTTTGAATCTGATTGATTCTGTCTTATTTAGAATCATTTGGTTGATGAAGCTAAAGGGTTTGTTTTTATTCACTCAAATTTTAATTTTGTAAAGATTTTGTCATAAAGTTAGGGGTTTTGGTTTGAGGGTTCATTTAAATGATGTTTAGTTTCAAATCTTCTGTGAAGAAGATTTGATTTTGATTGAACCAAACACTTGATATTAGTTTTGTTGAATCTTAAATTGGAATTGTTGAGTTAAATAGTTGTCTGATTCTGATAAATTGAGATTGATTATAGTTTTGTTTTCAGGTTTGGTTTGAACCTTATTTGGATTTAAACTATGGATGAAACTAATGGAGCTTCAAGCTCACTTCCACCTTTTCTTACTAAAACATATGAAATGGTTAATGATTCATCATCTAATTCCATTGTTTCTTGGAGTAATAACAACAAAAGTTTCATCGTAAAAAACCCGGCCGAGTTTTCAAATAATCTTCTTCCTAAATTCTTCAAACACAAGAATTTCTCCAGTTTTATTCGTCAGCTTAATACATATGTAAAGTGTTTCTTCATGTCTATTGAATATTAAAGTCTTTTAGCTTTGGTTATTAAACCATTTTGTTTTTTGTCTGTAGGGTTTTCGAAAAACCGATCCTGAGAAATGGGAATTCTCTAATGATGATTTTGTTAAAGATCAACCTCAACTTATGAAGAACATTCATAGACGAAAACCGATACATAGCCACTCATTACAATCACAGAATCCATTGACGGAATCCGAAAGAGAAAGCATGAATGATCAGATTGAAAGATTACGAAAAGATAAAGAAAGACTTGTGTTAGAGTTAAAGAATCAAGATCAAGAAAGGAAAGGTTTTGAGATGCAAGTAACTACATTAAAAGATCGGTTACAACATATACAACAACATCAAATATCAATAGTAACATTTGTTTCAAAGATTTTGGAAAAACCAGGACTTTCTCTAAATATCGAAAATCACCACGAAAGACGGAAAATAAGATTACAAGAGAATTCAAGTCATTCAGAAGTTGAAAAGTTAGAATCTTCGTTAAGTTTTTGGGAGAATCTAGTGTTGGAATCATCAAGAAACATGGATGTTGATGGAGATGAGTCAAGTTTAAGTATTGGAGGAGTTAAATCTTCAAAGATTGATATGAACTTAGAGCCGGTTGTTCTGAAAACAGGGGTTAATGATGAGTTTTGGGAACAATGTTTAACTGAGAATCCAGGATCAACAGAGCAACAAGAAGTTGAATCAGAAAGAAGAGATGTTGAAGGAAGAAATGGTGATGATAAGATTGGAAATCAAAGAAGGTTTTGGTGGAATTCAGGTAATGTAAATAATAACATTACAGAGAAAACTTGATTTTGAGATACTATTTTTGTATTTTGTGTTCATTATTATTATTACTATTGTTTTTAGACATGAGTAACACATCTATACAATAAAAACTCAAAATGGTTTCAAAATCTCATGATTTCATTATCCTTGTCTTCTACCCAAGGTCCGACTATTTTGGACTAAAATTTGTTTTTATTAAGAATATTAAAAACAAAAAGGACAATTTTTAAAAATACCACAACTTTAGATTTCACAAATACTATTAAAATTAATTGAAGACAAAATTACCATTTAATAATTCAATTGAAATAAAAATTAGATTATATTTTTGAAAAATTACACAAAACCCAAACAATAAATACTAAACATAACCACTAAATACTCAACCCAAATAATAAAAAATTAAATCCAAACACTAAATAACCCTAATATTAAACTAAAAATATGATTTTAATAAAAAATGATATTTATGTCTAATTAAAGAAAATAATGTAGTTTTGTCTCAAAAACTATAAATAATGGTATTAGAAAGAATTACTCAAAAAAAAATTGATGTCTAATATATATTTTTGTAAACCTATAAAAAATTTTAAATTAAAGAAAATATAAATTTTATATATAATATATATAAAAAAAATTTAAAAATAATCATATAATCTAATGTATCTCCTAAACAACCGTCTTATGTGGCATACACTCAAAGACCGGTTCTACTTCTGTCCAATCATCTAATATGGAAAAAATTTGACTCCAAAATTAGTTTGTTATGGAGAGGAAAAGTGAAACAGATCTCTCCACTTATATAGTGCCACGTCATATTATAATATTAAATTATATTTGTCTGGTAATAAACAAAAGCGTCTGTAGTCCAACGGTTAGGATAATTGCCTTCCAAGCAATAGACCCGGGTTCGACTCCCGGCAGACGCAATTGTTTTAGAAAACTTTTCTTTTGTTTTCTGAAACAAAATTCAAAAGAACTTTAAATGATGTGTATTTAGACTACTATCTTTTTAGCTTTAATCCTTGTAATTTACGATCTCAAGCTACTCTTTAAGACACCAGCTTGAAGAAGCTCTGACCAAAGAGAGTGGCTTTTCTTGATAAATGATCACTGGATCTTTAGTCTTTGGCTCAATATGCAAAGTTTTTTTTTTCTGTAACAGAGACATATAAGTTGGAACATTGCAATAGACTGAAACAAGCCTAAAGACTGATCAAATCACTTTGTAGAATCTCTTGCAGTAACGTTGGACACAATCCAACATTTAAGTTGATGACTAATGGTTAAATACGTTGTTTTAGAAAGAATATAAATAACTCTGTCACTGTTTAGAGGAGATTATGTTGAATATTGTATCTGAAATGGTGATGTACCATTAGAGGAGCTAGGCTATTCAATGTTGAATTAGTCTACTCATGGTTACTTTGTAAGTTTCATTGATAAGCAATAATGGAGATTGGACTTACAAGCTTATCACAAGTCATCAAAAGACCTCTCCTTAATCCCACTTGCAAAACCTTTTGTCAACAACAACAGAGCTTTCTTATATTCTCAGCTCTCATGAATGTCTCCTTGTTAGCTTCTTTGATTAGATGCAACTTCAAATATTCTGTAACAGTTATAACATAACAAGATATGACAAGAGAGAACCATGAGAGGGATGCTAAAAACCATAGTAGAATCAAATCATAACCTAAACAGGAGACATCATCCTATGTATTTTGAGGATTGGCTGCTTAACAACTCAGTAGTTTCCTGAGTAGTCTTCCCATCGTCACCTGCACAAGATAAGTTTCTGGATTTGTCCTGACTAAGATTTTTAGGATACTAATAAATAATCTATGTTACTTTTCTACCAATAATCTCCACAAGAACACATCCCATTTCTAAAATGATGAAACCGAACTGGATCTCTTAAAACAATCTCACGTCCCACAACTCTTGAGATTAACTTGATCACTGTGTGACAATCTTCACAAACTCGTAGATTTTTCATTACTGTGATTGTTCCTTCAACTGTATTAATCAACACAAATGCAATAGCTAGTCTCTCACTATGATACCATAACATCTCTTCTTTTTGTTCATCTTCAACATCATGTAAAGAAGATTTATAGTCTGGAACATAGCCAAGTTCCTTTAACTTCTCTCGCAGAAACTTTAACTTTTGATATGTTCTTAAGCAGTGTGGTTGATCAGTAGCGAAAAACTCATGCTTTTTCCCTTTAAGCATAACCCAACTGCTCCCAGGTTTCTTCATTATCCCTTTTCGCTTCATCTTAACTCTTAGTTTTGATACGTTTAACCATTTACCAGCAGAAGCATATAGATTCGATAATAAGACATAAGCAGCACTTGATTCTGAGTTTAGATTGAAAATGGCAGTAGCAGCTTTCTCGCCTTTGTCTATATCAGAATGCATTCTACAAGCACTAAGCAAAGCCAACCAAACCATTTCATTAGGTTTCATAAGCATACTTTGGATAAGTTCCTCTGCTTCTTTCAGTTCCCCACTTCTTCCTAAGATATCAACCATACAAGCGTAGTGTTGAATCTTTTTATCGATATGGTTTGCTCTGCTTGACATGTAATCAAATAGCTTTCTTCCTTTCTGTAGAAATCCACAATGGCTACAAGCAGAGAGCAAGCCAGTGAAGGTGATCTCATCTGGCTCTTTGTTTAAGCGAATCATTTGACCGAACATGACAAATGCCCACTTTCCATGTCCATGCTGCGCGCAGCCAACAATAATGGAATTCCAAGACACAATGCTCTTCTTCGAGATTTCTATGAACCCTGAAATGGCATCATTCACGTTTCCACAATCGCTGTACATCACAACCAGAGAATTACCTACAAAGGCGTCATTTCCTAAACCAAGCTTCACTGCAACTCCATGTATCTCCTTACCCCAATCCAATGTTCCCAAGGCAGAGCAAGAGTTTAATCCGCTAGCAAATGTTGATTGATTCGGTAAGATACTGTTTCTTAACATCTCAGAGAAAACACTTAACGCATCTTCATGCTTTTTGTTCAGACTATACCCTGACAACAGAGCAGTCCACACAGCAACATTCTCATGAGCTTTCTCATCTAACACCTTCCGTGAATCCTCTATCGTTTTGCAGTTTGCATAAAACGTTATGAGCGAAGCAGTGACGTATTCTTCATATAAAAAACCATACTTGATGATCAAGCCATGAACTTGTATACCCATATGAAACGCTAGAGCATTTGCACAAGCAGTGATTACACAAGTGAATGTTCTTGAAGTAGATTTTATGCTACAATCCAACATCTTCTTAAACAAAACAAGAGCTTCTCCAGTCCTCTCATTCTGGTCTAACCCAAAGATCATTGTTGCCCACGAAATCACATTCTTCCGAGGCATTTGCTTAAACAACTTCAAAGCATCATCTACTTCACCAACCTGTAAATACCCATGAACCATCGCATTCCACGCTGCAATATCTCTCACAGGCATTTGATAAAACAATCTCACCGCTTCATCAACCTTACCTGACCTAAAACACCCATTAACCATCGTTGTCCATGAAACCACACTTCTCTCAGGCATTTCATCGAACAGTTTCACTGCAGTATCCATATCTCCACACTCAAAACATCCACTGATCATTGAATTCCACGAGATGATATCTCTCACAGGCATTTCGTCGAACAATTTCAATGCATCAACTAATCTATTGTTTCTAGTGTATCCCGTAATCATCTTGGTGTAAAGACTCACATGAGGAGATGGAAATTGATTGAAAAGCTCACGAGCCTCGTCGAGTCTTTGGTTCAATAAGTGATTACATATCAAAACTTCACGATTCTTAAACTCCATAGCAACTGAGAAACCTCGGACACATTTATATTTACATCTGAAAAATGGCGCCACTAACCATAACGGTCTCATCCGTGAATAACAAAATATGCCCACGAACGAAGCCAAAATAAACGTATTTTCTTAAGTGTAAAATTTACTACAATTTTTATTAGTTTTGCTAAAACATGCATATTAAAAAATTAATTTTATTCTAAAAATAGTATTATTTAATATATAAATAAAAATAATCTAATCCATTCAAATGTAAATATAAATAAATTGAACCGAACTAAAACGAACAAATAAAATAATCTAAATAAACAAAAAAATTGAAAAATCTGTTATTTTTATTTTAAAATCTAAATAAACTTAAAAAATAAAAATTCATTGAAATGTTTTTTATACCCAAAATCAAAAAAAAAAAATTAAACAGAATTATAAATTTTGTATAAAACAGAATTTATTTTTAAAAAACCGGAACATCAATATTTCCGACTTAAACCGAAATGAACCGACCGAACACACAAGTTGACGACAAAAGAAAAAAGACAGAACATAAGTCCTTTCCTTTTCTCATTTGATATATTTTTCAATTACTCTATAGAAGTCGAGAAGATATTTATTTGGAAACAAAATCTGAGAAACCAAGTTTTCAAATCTCATTAGGGTTTTTCAAAAACTCATTTTAGTAAAAAAAAAAAAAAGCTTTGAAAAGAGAGAATCAATGGCGAGTTACAGAGCAGATGATGAATACGATTACTTATTCAAAGTAGTTCTAATTGGTGATTCAGGTGTTGGTAAATCCAATTTACTATCAAGATTCACTAAAAACGAGTTTAGCCTTGAATCTAAATCAACCATTGGTGTTGAGTTCGCTACTCGTAGTTTGAATGTTGATGATAAAGTCATCAAAGCTCAGATTTGGGATACTGCTGGTCAAGAAAGGTTTTACCTTTTTTTCTCTCCCTCATTACTAATTAGATTCTTAGGTTTGAAATGTAGAAACTTTTGTTTTCTTAAAAGATATTAGGGTTTAGATCTATGATTCCTTGGCTTGAGAGCTCTTTTACAATTATAGATCTGGCTTGGTTTGTGATTTTTGTAAACAATGGGTTTGTGTAATATAGGTTAGTATTGAGAGATTTGATAGATCGACCAAACCAGAATTTACGGTCGAAACAAGTAACGAAAATTATGGAAATAATCGATATGATTATTAAAAAATCACGAAAAACGTAGAAAATTGTGTTAATAATGTCATATCTTCATAATCTTCATTACTTGTTTCGATTGTAAATTCTGGTTTACTCGATCTATTCGATCTCTCAATAGTTAAGGTTTAGATCAGCTTAGCTTGACTGGTTTAATATATAACTGTATCTTTATTATTTCCATAATTTTCGTTACTTGTTTCGACCATAGGTTCTGGTTTAGTCGATATGTCCGATCATTTTAGTTTGATTGGTTTCAGTAACTTCATTTCTATGATTCGTTAACTCTTTAGGTACCGAGCCATTACTAGTGCTTACTATCGCGGAGCTGTTGGAGCACTTCTTGTCTACGATGTAACCCGACACTCAACTTTTGAAAACGTTGAGACATGGCTTAAAGAACTAAGAAACCACACTGATCCAAACATTGTAGTAATGCTTGTCGGAAACAAATCTGATCTTCGCCATCTCGTAGCTGTTCAAACCGAAGATGCAAAATCATTCGCGGAGAAAGAATCTCTTTACTTTATGGAAACTTCAGCTCTTGAAGCAACTAATGTTGAGAATGCATTTGCTGAAGTACTTACTCAGATTCATCACATTGTGAGTAAGAAAGCTATGGAAGCTGCGAGTGAATCAGGTAATGTTCCATCTAAAGGAGATAAGATTGATTTAGGTAAAGATGTTTCGGCTGTGAAGAAAGGTGGATGTTGCTCTAACTAAAAGTTAACTATTAAATTTGTTTTGAGAATATGAATATTTTGATTTTAGGCTTGATTAATGTTATTTGGTGTGTTACTATTGGTTTTATTATAATATTATTAATGTTTTTGCTTAATATAATGTTTCTTGTCTGTTGTTAAATTTCTATAACAATGGAGGAGCTAGTGCTAGGCTAGGGCTAGGCCAGGCCAGGCCTGGGCAAAAANCGAGATGTATTGTATTATGATATTTTTAGATAATTACATATAGTAATTTTTATTTTTAGATTTTTATATGTATTGTTTGTTAAGAACCGAACCCAACCCGAATTGAATCCGAAAAAGAAAAACCGAATCCGAACCCGATCCGAAATACTATAGGTTCTATATGAGTACAAAATATTTTTACCCGAAAAACCTAAATCCAGTCGGATACTATCCGAACCCGAACCGAATACCTGAACGCACATGCCTATTCAGCTAGGCATTCGAAAGTTACAAAAGCCCATTACCATAGCATAAGCTTTCATCAATTTGATAAGTCTCACTCAAGTCTATGGATCTACAAAATTAGATATATATATATATATATGTACATTAAAACAAAAAGTGAAGAGATCAAATAAATTGTTTTGTTTATTGTAAACAAAAATAAAAGTAATAATTGTAAACTAAAACAAACCAAAATAGAGAAAAGTGAAAGAAAGAACAAAGTAAAGAAGAGAATAAAACGATGTGAAGATACAGACGTGACGAAAATGCTAACGTATTTAAGAACTTTATTTTATCGCTTTTGGTGAATGAGATGAATATATATATCAACATCAAAATATAATGTAAATAAAAATATTAATTAATATAAAAATAAAATAAATAAAAAAGCTTGAAAGCGGAATAAAGTGGACTCTATAACAAAACAAAGAGAAACAAAAAATTATGGATCAGACAAAACAAAATGAAGACAGCCAAGAGAGTCTTCTGCCTAGAGAAATAAATTCATATAATAATAAAATTTATATGGTATTAAATGGCAGTTTCTTTTTTAATATTTTAAATGGTATTGCAATTATGTTATAATATCCTTAGTATTCAAATAAAAATTCAAACAAATAAAATTTTTATGTATAGTCGAGTGAATTTTATTTTCGCAATTATAAATTTTGTTTATAATCAGAAAAAATTTCAACGCTAAACCACTATTATTGTTTTCTTTAGCATTTATTTTATATAAATTTTATAATTCGGCTAAAACATCATATATACATTATAGAAAAACAAACAAATAAATACAAATAAACTCTTATCAAAATACTTGTCCACCTTACCAACTTTGTTTTGTTCTCCTCTAACGTGGACTCGTATGACTAAAAAAAATGAGTAGAAATTTTGGAAAAATCATATTCTCAATTAACATATTACATATTTTATTTGTTGAGAACATATTAAGATAATATTTCCATGCATTTAGTACATAATTTTAAATCTCCCAAAAATACACAAATCACTAGATTATAAATATTAGTCCTAGGCATTCGGTTCGGTTTGTTCGGTTTACCGAAAACCAAATCGAAGTAGATTTGTTTTGGTTTGTTCGGTTTTAGGTGAGTAAACCGATCGGAACTTTTTTATTTTTTATCGGTTTTCGGTTTGGTTCGGTTCGTTTGAATTATTATTCGGTTAACCGAATAATTGTCAAAAATCATGTTTCGATTCGGTTAATTTGGTGTAAATTAAACCGAATATACCGAACCGAAAAGTGAATTTTCAGATTTATTCGGTTTATTTAGGTTAATCGGATTGAATTCAGAAATATACTTTTTACCTAAAACCAAACCGAACAAACCGATTTTTTTGGTTTTACTTTGGAACTGATTTTTTAAAATCGAAAAAACCGAACCGTTTAAACCGAATAAACTGAATGCACAGGGCTAGTAAATATTTGTCATAAATCCATAATTAAAAATGATACTGACTAAAAATAGAAAAATATTTATGTAAAATTGTATGTGAACAATTATAATTAAATATTAATATTCTGGTTATAAAATCATTTTAAAATCATTTTCTTTAAAACTTCAAGAGAAAATAATAGTAAAATCTCTGAAAAAAAACGCATATATTTCAAACACATACCGTAAAATAATCCATAACAACACCCGAATCTAATTACACACGACACAACATGACTTAACACGAAACCGTACGTATGTCTTTAAGAAGACCCAAGACTTGTTGCATTGTTGGTCGTTTCCCTGAAGTTTCCGCCGTACAAAAATAACCAATACGTAAACTCTCAACCATCTCATTAACCGATTCTCCAACCGCTAACCGCAATCTCGAATCAAGAGCTTCTTCTCCTCTTCTTTCCTTAACCAATCTCCTAACCGATTTAACATTTTCATCATTCCCTTGTTTCCCGGTTAATAACTCAAACAAAATAACCCCAAAACTATACACATCAAACTCTACATTGTTATTATTACTATCATTCCCGGTTTTCGCGATGTTTTTGATACCGAAATCCGAGATTTTTGGCTCTAGGGTTTCGGTTAAGAGGATGTTGGTAGCTACTAAGTGTCCATGAGTAGTACCAACGTGATGAAGATAGGCTAAACCACGAGCAACTCCTATGGCAATACGGTGACGTATTAGCCAATTTGTTTTTTCAGGTGATGAATCTCCGATGTGACTCTCCCATGTATCGGCACTCCAATCTTCAACGTTGGTTTCTCCTGTTGGGAGCTCGTGAAGCCATCGGTGAAGATCTCCGTTAGCCATAAATTCGTATAATATAAGCTTCTCTTTTCCTATAAATAATAAACCATAATATATATAAAAAAATCATAATAATCCCTTTAGCCATATATTATTTCACAAACATTTTCAATTATTATCTACTTAAAACTAACATTTCATTTCTTAATTAAATTAGATTAATAAATACAATTATATTTTACGAAACTCGACAAGCTATAATCTCTACGAGTCCCAAAGCATATAGATGTGACTTGTCTGCACATATTTTAAAGTCGTTTCAGTCCACTAACAAAAACACCAAAAGTAAAACCCTAAAAATAAGTCATTATAAGAATCTATCACACACGTTACTTTATTTCTCTGAAGACTTTTAAGAATAATTATATATTTTTACGTTAAGGTCACGAAAATTTATAAATCTTGTAATCATGGCACAAAATAAATTAGATTTTTTTACGTAACGTACCATCATCACACAACTGACTTTTTTCGTCTGTAGTACAGTTCATATGAAGATACTACTGATTAATACGACACCGTTCAGCATTTAATGTCACATTAATTGTTTATCCAAAAACCCGTGAAAGTAGAGACAAAAATTCATTAAATGACGTCTACGCATTTATATTTTTAAAATAAAAATTATCATATTTTTACCGTAAAAACTTGTTTGAGTCAATTTCTAGTTATTGTGTTCTATTGGGGGTTTAGAGTCAATTTCAAAACTTTAGGTCATAATTAATAAGAAATTATAAATATGGTGAAAGATTAGTAAGTACCTGCGATGCAGTAACCGGAGAGAGTCAAAAGGTTTGGATGTTTAAGCCGGGTTAGAGCTTCAAACGCTCTAACGGCGTCGTTTTGATCAACGTCCCTGATCTTTTCAAGCACTTTGATTGCCACGTGGAGATCTCCTGGTAGAACGGCACGGTAAAGTGGACCACATGTGCCGTCAGAAATAATGGATTCCGTTCCAAAATGTGACGTGGCAACAATCAGATCTTTAAATGTTAGATTCATCAACGGCTTAGATGCCATAACAACGGGAGCTGCCGTTGGCTCTTTTATATCTGCGACCCATGACGAACCAGACTCCGTTCCGAATTCAAACGGTCCAGATTTCTCCATCTTGAAATCTAACGGTGCAGGATTTGAGATCGCCCATCTCGATTTCATCTTTGCTGAATTTAATCTACGCCGGATTAAAATTATAGTGGCGACGGCAGTTAAAATAATCAGAGCTCCTAATGAAGAGGATAAACCAATCACCAATGGAGTTCGATTAAAACGATGCGGTTTCACGGTTGGATGACGTGGCGGCGGAGGATTCCGGTGAGTTGGAGGGCGGCGACGGTGG
>KE157688.1:59398-75977 GCA_000411055.1 Leavenworthia alabamica
CTGCCGTTGATTTTACATCTTGAGATATCGAGGTGGTGCAAACCGGAGAGACAACCTAAACCAAGAGGCAAAACGCCGAGGTTGTTATGAGAGATATCAAGAGCTGTGAGGTTAGTAAAGCCGGTTAGGTTAACCGCGTTGGTAAACCGATTGAACGAGAGATTCAGCTCCTTAACAGAAGAAACCGAACCATTAACCGGAATCACTCTAATAGAACCACCAAACCGATTCCGGGAGAGATTAACAGAGACAAGACCAGGTTTAGACCAAAGCCAAGTGGGAACAGAACCATCGAGAGAGTTATTGGATAGATTGAGGACACGTAAGCGCGTTAGATTACGTAAAGGATTCCATGAAACGGTACCGTTTAAGTTTCTTGACGTAAGAACGATATCAGTGATGACGGCGGAGCAGTTAGAGGCGAACCAAGAAGAGTTAAAGCCGGCGACGTAACGGAAAACTCTGGTTAATTGACGGAAGTCTGTGTTGTTAGGACAAGTAACAATGGAAGTGTCTGAATAAGAGAAGGAAACCAAAGATAAGAGAAGAAACAACCTTAGAAACATATTTTAGTTAGATTTTTTGTAAGTTTGGTGTTGATGATTGTTCTTCCATGGAAGATAGAGAAATGGTGAAGAGGTTTTAGTAGTAGCTGTTGTTGAAAGGAGCTGGTGAGGTTTATCAGAAGAGAGAGAGATACATACATAATGTTGATAATGTTTTAACGATGACGTCGATTATGACGTCAATAATAAAAGTCAAATTCAATTAGAGATTTATCGCAATAACCAATAATTAAGTATTTTCTGGCTTTCGATGTTTTTTTAGGGATATTTTTATTTATCTTATAGAAGCCAAATTCTATAAATAACTCTAAAAGACTATTGCAAAATAATTATATCAAGACTATGCATTTATATAATTTTATTGAAAATAAAATTGAATGTAATCATGAGTTTATTATGCTCATTATTTTATAAGGTACTTTTTACTTTTTCTTTTGTAAAAGGGAAAGTTAAATTAAAGTTTATATAGGAAAATAAACAGTTTTAATTCTTTTTGAATCATTGAATGAAATTTGTTATAAATTGAAACTATTTGTATCAATAAATTTGCATCCGTTGTGAAATAATTCAAATAGTTTTTCAATATGATTATGTGTTTACTTAACTAACTAATGATTTAATTGCTTGTCTGTATTTAACTTATTAGTTTAACCTAAAATATGATTAGTTACTGCATATTTTAATTAATAAAATAATTTCGATAATCTGTTTTGGCTTGGTATTAAAGTTTTAATTCGAATTTGATTTGAAATAAACCAGTCTCGTAGCTTTGTCATTACATATAGAAACGTGTCAAATACTTCAGTCACGTCTGAAATAAAAGAGTAAATAAAATAAGAGAAATTAACTAGTCATTTTCCTCATTTTTTTGGCTAAAAATTAACAAGTCTACTTACTGTTTTTACTGTTGAGAAAATAAATTATTTACTGATCCTGTTGCGTATTTGTAACATTAAAAGAAAAATGAAAGGCCCTTTTTATTTTTCAGTATATTATATAGTATATAATATATAGTATATTATATAGTATATAATATAAAGTATATTATGTGATAGTTATTTATGGGTTTGAAACTTGAGTGAAGTAAGCAAAGTGGTATAGTTGGTGCGATGACTTTGTGTGGTAGTTGATACAGATGCTCAGAAATAGAAACGTGGACTGGACCCTATCCTTTACAAATATTCATTAAATATCTCATTTTATTCGATGTAACGTGAAATATTTATATGCTTGAAATATATAAATTAAATATAGTATACGAAAAACGTGTGTTAGGAACTAGGTTAAGAATTTACGAGTTTTACTATTCGACTTTGTAATAAATGCTTATATTTATTACTATCGGTTATTTGTTGATGGGTTTGGTTGAAAGTAAATAATAATGTAGTTGAAGACAAAAATAAAATAAAATAACAAGATTTTATTCTAGTGAATGGTTTGATCTAATTTTCCGGTTATTGAAGTTTAAAATTTGCATTTGATTAATATTGATAATTGTGTCTTATATCGGTCTCCAAAACATTCCCATGATCGTAATTAATATTAATTAATGTTGTTATTATATTCAAAAAATTTGGAATGTTTGCTAATTATATGACTTAAAGAAATGTGCGCGGGAGAAAATAATATTTTATGACATAAAGAGATTGTTTAATGTTGTAGTGGACCATTAGGAGCTAAAGTTAGTGTATAAATAACATGGTACATGCAACAAGGAGATCGGTTGCATCGGAATATGTGGAACACGCAAAGTGTAACATCACATGTTCTATTACGGTGGTGCATGAGAAGAGATTTAAGACATTTGATTTGGCTACCTATGTCACCAAAGTGCACTTATCTTTTTGGTCAACCACTTCTTCAGAACTCTGCAGTTAAGCGTGTTTGAGCTGGAATAGTAATAGGATGGGTGACCTACCGGGAAGTGATTGTCGGTACTATGTAAGTGAGTCCATTAACGCACAGGGAAATATCATGTGGTGATTTGTAAGGACAGTAAACAAGTTTTTGAGCCTCAGAAAAATAATGCACCGACCGTCGGACGAGGGTGAGACCTAATGGACCTAGAGAGGACGTGGAGGCCCAATGGACCTAGAGAAGATATGGGGTTGTCCACGAGGCTAAAAGAGACATTGGTGTGCTCACGAACGGTGGTGGCCGGGGTATTACACAAATACTTGATGTTTTAGTTAGTGTGTTGCATATGGTTTATATTAAAAATAATACAACTAATTAAATAAAAATAAAGACATTGAGAAAATCCAAACAAATCCACTAAATCCCAAGAGAAAAAGATCGATAGAAAGCCAACTAATATTCCACAAAGTATCTAACACATTCACATTCTCCTTGAACAACCCAAACCTAAAAGCTCATCCACATTTCTTTATTTTATCATTTTTAACCACTCACCAAAACATGTTTGGTCCATGTGCTTTTGATCTTGTTCTATTTCATTGTAACTATGTGTTATTCTTATGTACTACTACATTGAAAACGACTAGGGTTTCTACAATTAACGTGTGTTAATTGTAGACAACTAAAAAACAATTGAGAATAAATGAGATTTATACAATTTCTATTCAATTATCATCTCTTAACATTAACAATGAGGTATAGAAATTTATTTTTGGAAAAGATAAATTAAAAAGTATTAAAATTGAGTTATATAAATTTCAATTACCGTTTGATTAAAATTATAATGATATCTTTAATACAAAAGTAGATGTTCTCTTTTTTGGGGATAAATTTACAAAATAATAGTTGTTTTCATAAACCAAACTATTAGAACAATTTTTTGTAAAATTCCAATAAAATATGTAAAAGAGAAAAAAATAAACCAAAGAAATATAAACAATATATTATATATAGGGTAATTCTTTCTAATACCATCATTTATAGTTTTTGGGATAAAATTACATTAATTTTTTTAATTAGACATAAATACCATTTTTTATTAAAATTATATTTTTAATTTAATATTTGGGTTGATTATTTAGTGGTTGGATTTAGTTTTTTTATTATTATTTGGGTTGAGTATTTAGTGGTTAGATTTAATATTTATTGTTTGGATTTTGTGTAATTTCGTAAAAATATAATCTAATTTTTAATTTAATTGAATTATTAAATGGTAATTTTGTCTTAAATTAATTTTAATGGTATTTGTAGAAATTAAGGTTAATTTGATGGTATTTGTGAGAATTGCCCTTATATATATATAGAAAAAACTAATTTATAAAAAAAATTAATATTTGAGTCCAAAATACCCTAGAATTTTTTTTGTCATAACAATAGAATTGAATCAAAAAAAAAAATGTTTGTGAAAAAGCTGAACACAATGTTTATGTAGAATACATTCATTTTGGACTTATAAGACCTATAAGAAAGAAAATAAATAACAGCCCAATTGACTGGTCCATTATTATATATTGACCTAATCTTTCTCTCTTTTCTTATTGCAAAGCCCAAATCTCAAAAGAGTAAAGTTTTTTACATTACATGTTTTTTGGATAATCTTAAAAAATCTCAATATAAAAAAGTTTACATCTGTTATTACAAAAATGGAAATTGCTATACTACACGAATTACACATGTCAAAAGGTTAATTCACCAACTACAAACTGTGCCAAGATACGTGCAAGATATTATCAAAATGTAAGGTGCAAATAAACTTTGATTTAAACATTTCGTATCACGTAACAAAAATTAGGTCCGGGGTATCCGATTTGAACCCGATCCGAAAACACTATTCGAATCCGGAAAATTATTCCATTGGGTGCTAGATTCCTAGACTCAAAAACCACAAATCCGAACCCATCGGTTAAAATCCGAAATCTAATTATATATATATTATAAATAATTAAATTACTAAAAAATCTATATTTGTATTTGTGAAATTTTAGTTAATAATAAATTTAATAATTTTTTTTTTCAATATTTCTTCATCCGAAACCGATACGTACCCGAATTCAAATCCGAACCGAACCCGATAAAATTATTCCATTAGATTAGATATTACACTGTTAAATCCAATATACCCAAACCCGAATAAATTTTATCCAAACCCGAATCGTTTATCTCAGGCCGCAGCCCTAAATTAAAAATAGCAATTACTTCAAACTTACGACAAGTGGAGACTTTTTGTTTTTGTCACTTTGTTTATCTTTTAATCCTGACCGACCATTATGTTATGTTGACCCCATCTAGATTCCTTGTAATCTTATTCATACCTTTGACTTACTTTTTTCCAATTCAAAACAATTAATATAAAAAAAATCTTGAGTTTTCTGTAAACAAAAAACCTTATGTGTATCAATATGATTTTTTTAACTAATGGAACTTTTGTTTTTATTAACTAATTAATGATTTCTAATTAGGAAATTTTCGTTCGGACCTGCACTATATGACAACGATCTACACCAAACATTTATTCACAGCTGTTGATTCGTTTTGATCAAAAGTGTAGTCAATCACGTACAAGACAAGAACTCAAGATCATTACAATACTAATGAGGTTTACGAAAAAATATATAATATTAATTATGCCGTAAATTTAAATAATCTTTATATGCAAACAAACGGATATTTCAACGTACAACATTATAAAATAAACTTTAATAATATTTCGACCATCTACAATAACTTGTAAATAGAGAAATATAATCCAAAATATAAATATATTAAGAGCATCTAAAGCAGTTGACCAATAAGCTATATATATGTATCGGTGCATGAACACAAATCAAAAGTGAGGTTTATTTTGTAAAACAATTCTGAAAACACAATTCCAAATATACACAAAAATAATATTTCTATTTATAGAAAAAACCCTAAAAAAGAGATCAAGAAGAAGAGAACAAAGCGAGAGAGAGACACAAATCTTCTTCTTCTACAACCACTCAATAATAAACCAAAATATATAAAAAAAATCTGAATTTATTTTCACCATTTTCACTAGTTTCTTCTCTCGTTTTCAATGGCGGATCTATTAAGAAAAGTTAAATCAATAAAGAGGAAACAAGATAAGAGCAATAGACAAGGTATAATCCTAGGCAAATATGAAATGGGTAGGCTTCTTGGTCATGGAACCTTCGCTAAAGTTTATCTCGCAAGAAACATTAGATCAGGAGAAAGCGTAGCGATCAAGGCAATAGACAAAGAAAAAGTTTTCAAAAGTGGTTTAATCGCACATATCAAACGTGAGATCTCAATCTTGAGACGTGTTCGTCATCCAAACATAGTTCAGCTTTATGAAGTCATGGCTACAAAATCAAAGATCTATTTCGTAATGGAATATGTTAAAGGTGGTGAATTGTTTAACAAGGTAGCTAAAGGTAGGTTAAAAGAAGATATTGCACGTAAATATTTTCAACAATTAATCTCAGCTGTTTCGTTTTGTCATTTTCGTGGTGTTTATCATCGAGATTTGAAGCCTGAGAATCTTCTTTTAGATGAACATGGGAACTTAAAAGTATCTGACTTTGGTCTGAGTGCTGTTTCTGATCAAATCCGACAAGATGGTCTGTTTCATACTTTTTGTGGGACCCCTGCTTACGTGGCACCAGAGGTTCTTGCTAGAAAAGGTTATGATGGAGCTAAAGTTGATATATGGTCTTGTGGTGTGATCTTGTTTGTGTTAATGGCTGGTTTTTTACCTTTTCATGATCGTAATGTTATGGCTATGTATAAGAAGATTTATAAAGGAGATTTTAGGTGTCCAAGATGGTTTCCGGTTGAGATTAACCGGTTATTAAATCGAATGTTGGAGACTAAACCGGATAGACGGTTTACAATGCCGGATATTATGGATACTAATTGGTTCAAGAAAGGTTTTAAACATATTAAGTTTTATGTTGAAGATGATAATAAACTTTGTAATCTTGATGATGATGATGATATCGAATCCGTTGAATCAGTTTCCGGTAGGTCATCCACGGTTTCTGAATCGGATTTTGAACCATCTGATAGTAGAAGAAGAGCGGTTTCAATGCCTAGACCGGCGAGTTTGAATGCTTTTGATATCATATCATTTTCGCCCGGTTTTGATCTTTCGGGTTTGTTTGAAGATGATGGTGAAGGATCTAGGTTTGTTTCCGGAGCCCCGGTTTCTACAATCATATCGAAATTGGAAGAGATTGCTAGGGTTGTTAGCTTTACCGTGCGGAAGAAGGATTGTAAAATGAGTCTTGAAAGTTCAAGAGAAGGAAGTATGAAAGGTCCGTTGACTATTAATGCTGAGATATTTGAGTTGACTCCGGCTTTGGTTGTTGTTGAAGTAAAGAAGAAATGTGGTGATAAAATGGAGTTTGATGAGTTTTGTGATAAAGAATTGAAACCTAAATTGCAGAATTTGACTGCGGAAAATGGCGAATCGGTTTCGAATTCGCGGTCTTTGCCATCTTATTTGCTTTCTGATACTGAGTAGGAAGATGAACATTGTTGTGTTATTGTCTTCAATGTGAGGTTTTTTTTAGAGTTTTGAATCTTGTGTGAGTTTTAATAAATTGTAATGTTCTTGTTTCTTTGAATGGTTTGAGAGACATTATAATTTAGGGTTAACAAAAGAGTGGTGAGATAAATAAAACACAGATTCAATGTAATAAACAAGTTTATTTATTTATTTATTTCAAGTTTGGTCTTTAATATTTTTGTTTTATTTATTTATTTATTTACGTATAAATATGACATTACATATCGTCTAGAGACAAAGCTTCTCCCTTCACTAATCCTTATGGATCAGATCTGGGCCTAATTTAAAGATATTGGGCCATGTACTGGATTTGCTTTATTTTGTAAAAATAAAAAATAATGTGTAATAAAATCACATGACAATGACATGCATGTCATCTTAGCTTACTTGTCGAGAAGAGAACATGTTACTGCCACGTACAGACACCAATGCCAATTTCTCTATGAAGATTATTGTATTTCTGATTATAAAAATGCCACGTGGACTAACTCTAAATTTATAATTTAAAACATCCATATGTATCTTGAAAACAGATATATAATTCATTATAAATGTCACACTACAATTTTATAATGAAATTGTATGGTTTATAACTTTATATATATATATAGAAATGTCATCTAATTTTTCATAAAACAAAACATCTCATCTATATAATACAAGTCTTTTTCCAAAATAAAACTAACATATATAAGCGTTATATTACCTCCGCTATATATTATTTATTATGAAATTTCCATATTTGACACGTACGTACCTATTAATATATTTTAAAGAGCTATATCTCTTTCTCTCCTCCGGCTTCATCTCCGCCCTCAACTATACACTCACGACGGCGACGATCTCTCAACGTTCCCCACTCATGCATCGACAGTTGAAGTTTTTTTCCGGCGAGCAAGAAATCAGCTGCTTGTACTGGAGATAGAATCTCAACGACTTTTGTTAAAGTATCTACCCTTAGATTATCTGCCTCCACTAATAAACCGGCCATAGCTTCTTCTTGCTTATCGAGAGCTTGATCCACCGCCATGTTAGGCTCTCCGACGTGTTCCTCCGCATAAGCTACGGTGGCAATGGGAATATCCGCAGCGTCTTCTTGAAGAGTGGATACTTTCTTGGTCATCTTCTCTTCTTCTTCTATGACTTTTACATGCAACACATTGATCTTCGCTAGCTGCTCAGCCGTTAGATTGCTAAGTGATATGCCGTCACCACCTGTAACACCAAACCAATTAAACTAGACCCGAATCAAAACCAGAGCCAAACCATCTTTTTTTAAAGAAAAATACCAAACAATATTGTTATTTATAAATATATTATGATTTATCATTTTTATGTCAAACAAAACAAACAAAAATATATATATCAGATATATAGTATATTATAAGCCCAAATCATATTATTTTTTTGAGATCGAATCAAAAATTTATCTGTAGTTAATTCATTTTTATATACGTAAAATACGAAACCTATATATAATAATTTATATTTTTATTATTAATCTATAATTAAACTGAAATATATTGTAAATCTGAACCAAAATTAAAATAAAATCGAATAAAAAATTTATAAACCAAACCGAAAATTTTCCTAAGACCAAATAAATAATAGTTACAAAACCAAGCCAATCCAAAACTTGCCGACCCAAACTAAAAAATAACTGAAATAACGGAACAGACCTGAAGAAGTGTAACCGTCAAGGTTACGAAGGAACTGAGTAACACGGATCTCAGTTTGGGACCCACACAAAGCATAAACAAGTCTAAAGAAAGAAGATGGTCTGCAACCACCCATCCAAATAAGAGCGTTTTCTAAAGGAGTGTTCCACGACGGTGCATAATAGTTTGAGCTACATCGGTGAGCAAGATTTGCTCTTTTTCCGGCGTAATCTTTGAAATCTCCGATGATCTTTTGTTCTAACTCACGAAGCTTGTTATCATTTTCAGCATCACTTGGAGATTTTCGTTGAGCTAGGGTTTGTTTAAGCTCAGGGATGCGTTCAGATTGTAAACTCATCCATTGCTTGTAACAATTTTCTTGAGCTTGTTCGATGTTATTTGTTGATGATGGTTCATTGTTCTCCATTTTTTTTTTTTGAAAAAGATAAATATTTTGGTTATTGATTTTATTATTTTTGTTGTGTTTGAGACTTTAAGTGGTTGGCTTTATATATATATAATTAGTGGACCAGAGAAACATCTTTTGTTTTCTGAGTATTAATGATTATCTCTAAAATAATATTTTACAATATAATATTAAAAAAATGTTTACGTATAAATTATTCTTAATTAACCACTTAATAACGATTAACGTACAACTATACTATTATTATGTTTTCTTTTTATGGCACACAAATATTAAAATTTTATTTTATTTTATATTTGAACGTAAAAATTTCTTTAATTTGTTATAAATTGTAATGAAATTACAAACCCACTTTTTAATCTATGAAATAAAAATAAAATCCTACAATGATTCCTGATATTAAATATATGTATTGAGATTTTATATCCAAATAACATAAAACTAAATTAAATAAAATGAATTTAATAAGGCTAAAACAATATCTGAACCTTTGATTCAGGCTCCATATATTACTTAATTGTAAGTTAACTACATTGTCGGTGTGCCGTATACTCAATTCAATCTCTTTAAGTTTTAACCAAAGACAAAACTTAAATAAAACTGAAACATGAGTTCTATTATTTTCAGACACAAATGTAATATTTAACCGAATCAAATAATTATGGGTTTTGTATTTGGTAAATGCAGAACTCCGACAGCTCAAAAGTGAACTTGGACAGAAAACATTTAATTGGACACTTTCTATTAACTTGTATTAGTATTACTGAAAGGTTGAAAATTATACGTGCTTTGCAGAGAATGAAAAATAATGCATGCATGCATTACGTGGACGATTGATATAGAGTACGACTTGTCTTTCCAAATATAAATTTGCCTTTTAGTTGAGTTATTTTAGTTGTAAATTCGAAAAATAAATGTGAAAACTCACACTCTATTACTCGATAAAGAAAAATTATATAAATAAATTCATAATATCCGAGTCCAAAAAAAGATAAGCTCTATCAATATAAAAAATAAGAGTATAAATTAGTAATGTCATGTGGTTCTTATAGGTTCTAAATCATACTTATGATGCATGAATCATAAATTCAGTATGATGCCAAATGTTACAAGTGGCATATCATTACCTCTTTAGAGAGGAAAGAAATTGAAATAAATAAAAATTTGGAGAATATTCACCAATAAATTTTATCTATCACATGGACACTATCTGGTCGGTGTTTGTGTTTTTTTTTTCTATCTTTTGTTTGTATATAAATTTTAGTTAACAATTTTTTTTTTAATTTTTGTTGTTGACTACCACTAAATTTATTTTATATTTCATAAATACCATTGAAATTGATTATATAAAAAAATTACCATTTAATAATTCAAAAAATCAAATTTTATTTTTAAAAAATTATAAATCATAAACAATAAATACTAAACTCAAACACTATATACTAAACTCTAATCTTAAATACTAAATTATAATCTCTAAATCAAAATTCTAAACTCTAAATAATAAATAGTAAATCCAAATACTAAATACTAAACACTAACCATAAATAATAAACCCTAACCTCTAATTAATAAATAGTAAACCCAAAATATTAGATATTAAATTATAATATTAAATAAAAATATATTTTTTTTTATAAAAAAATTAATTTTTAATAAAAATACATTTTAATTAAAAATACTATTTGTGTCCAATTAAATTTTTTTGTATTTTTATCCAATAAACTATATTTGATGGTTTGATAGTGTTAAAAAAATTACTTTTTTATTAATTAACAATATCACTAAAGAATAAAATTTCAAATTCATAAAATCTTAAGCACTAGATTAACTTTATAAAAATATTTTATGTTGATGTGTTATGATCGTATATGATTTCTTAGCGAGCTTATTTATTTTAAAATTTTTTAATATAATTTGTCTTTTAATGTTGAAAAGATAGATAAGATTATAAGAAAATCCAATAACATGACCAAATACGAAGTATCATACAAAGAAAATATTACTCAAATGCATAAAGCGCAATTATATATATATATAAATTCGAAAGGGAAACTTCATTTTATGACAAATAAAAAGTTTTATTTTTTAAGAAAAAAAAATGAAAACCATAAATTAATATGTTACCGATATAATAAGTTCAATTTACAACTGTCAATAAATGTCGACGACACGTACGGGGAAGTTTGACACGTGCCAGTTGTGCCTCCGTTTCATGCAACGGGCTCCATAGAAAGATATGTAACGTTTGTCGTTTACTTATCAAATATGAGGATTTTAAAAAAAAATTTAAACGATTTATTTGAATTTTGATAAGCAACATTTTTTTATTATATTATTTGAAAATTTATCTAAAATAATAAAATTGTGATATTTATATTTTAACTAAAATGTTCATAAAATCTTAAATTCAGATATTAACATTTGTTAAGAATTGTGATTTAGATTGTATATTTTAAATTTATCAATTTAATAATACTAATTTCAAATTATATTTTAAAATTCACTAAGGCATAATTGTATTATGTAATGTAGTATCCAATTTTAGTTGTTCCATATTGTACAATAAACAAATCTTTACATTATTACTACCAAAATAAATTCATTTGTTCTTTTTTTTTGAAATATGAAAAATTCATTTGTAAAAAAAAAAAATCCGAGGTTAATAGTTACAAACATTTTTCACCACAAAATACGTACAAACATACGTCATATGTATATGTATAATAGTATACAATTATACAAACACATTCTTATATTATCTGGATCCAAATACACTATCAAAACCAACCAAGAAAATAAATTTAACATTTTAGAACCACAACATATACTTGTAAACAAAGAGAGAAAGAGCCTTTGAATCTTTTGACATGTGTGACAACTCGATCGAATAGAGAAAGAGGATGAGGAAGAGAGAATCATTCACGTAGCTTCAGAAGATAAGATCTCAAGCTCTGCCCACCAAAGAGGAGAGAGTCTAGGTGTTGCTTGTTCTTGAGTTATCTTTATTACTTCTTTCAATTGTTCAACCACATCTTTCATTGTTGGTCTTTCACTTTGATCTGTTCTTAGACAATCTTGTGCCACGTTACATATCACTTTAAGTTCTTCTTCTTTAAACGTTTTTAACGTGGGATCAATCATATCTCTCAATGTATCATTCTCCATATACTTTGATGCCTATGAGAAACAAAAAAACATAAAAGGTGTTACATTAGTAATGTGAAAATTTTCAGAAATTTAAGATTTGGTTTAGGGTTTTGAGTTTTACCCATTTTATAATTGATCCTTCTTCATCTGAATCTGAGAGCTTTCCAGAGATAATCTCAAGCATTAAGACTCCAAAACTATATACATTAGTCCCTAGTTCAGGTATTAATGGTAATAAAGATTGGTCTAAATCACCACTCATTGGTTTTCTTGGTTTAACCCCAGTTTGTACACAGAAAGGAACCATTCCTAGCTGCAAAACAAAAATGGTTTTAGTATTAGGGTTCATTAGGAGTTTTCTTGTTAAGCAAGAAAAGTAATTAAGTTAACCTTTGCTGCGTAGTCATCGGTTAAGTAGATTCCTGATGAGACAAGACTAGAGTGTGCGATTGGTGGACTAAGCTCGTGCATGTATTGGAGACAATAAGCAGTTCCCATTATGATCCTCATCCTTGCTCCCCAATCAAGATGCTCCATGTCTTTATCTATATAACAACAGTAGATAATAAAGAAATAATAATAATAATGATATATATATATGGAGACATGTTTTAGATGTTTATTACCATGCAAATGTTCGAAAAGAGTTCCATTAGGAGCATATTCAAAAACCATCATTCTATTAAACGGTTCGTTTTCTTCACAATATCCAATAAGATTCACAAAGTTCTTATGGTTGACTTTTGACATTGTATCAATCTGCAAATTAAAGTACTTCAAAGATCAATATCAAGATTCAGAGAAAGAAATGGTATTTTAGAAGATATTTACTCTTCTGCGGTAAGTAATTTCCATAGCTCTTGTCCATTCTTTAGTTTCCAAAATCGCGGTTGAAGCAACCGCAATCTCAACACCACTTGACAAGGTTCCTTTATAGACAGTGTAACAATCAAATGCTTCAATGATATTACTGAAATCTTCACAGGCTGTTTCTAGTTCAGACCGGTTTAGCTTAGGTACACCTAAAAACATTTATCACAATAGGTTAAAAAACCTAAAAACATAACAAGAATGAGTTTGGTTTAATATTTTCTTTACCGGTAACAAAAGCTTTTTGTAATTGTCCACTTAAACCAGTCTTCCATGGACCTATATTCTTTACAGATTTTTTCCGACAAAAGAATATAACCGATATTATTATCAGCATTGCCACAAAAGAAGCAACGCCGATAATAACATACAACCAAACGTACGTAAACCCTTTAGATTTCTCTTCAACTTTTTTTGTTGGATCGATGGAGTTTGTGGTGTTGTTAGGAGGAGGAGAAAAAGGAGTAAGGATCAATGGAGGTCTTCTCTTCTTTATTGCAGTGGCTAACGCGGGGAAAGACCCGCTGCTTCGCGAAAACACTATGGTTACAATCTCTGGGGAAGGACTAGGAGCATCCGGCGCAGGCATTGCCTCTAAATTACTTGTTCCTTCAAGTAACTCGCGCCTTTTTAAAATGATAGTTTCTTTCTCTAAATAGTTTAGCAACAAAAAAAATTGAAATATTTGAGTTATTTGATTCTATGTGTTTCATTATTTTTATTTTTGCCTTACTTGGTTGATAATTTGCGGCATTAGTCTTCATGTGAGAGTCCCTTTGCACCCTGAAGAAACATCAAACATAGAAAATTAGTAACATTAAAGGTTGGAACATACAAATCAAACTAAACACTACAAGAAAATATGAGATTTTCGATGATTAATGATGTTAAAACCCGTAAAAATATGGTATTTTGACGGGTTTTTGATGGAACTAACCATCAGATATAAACGGTCGAAAATTGAAAATATATCTAAAAATTAAAATTAAAGACGGATTTATGATGGTTTTCAAACTACAAAACCACAGTAGAAAACTATCGAAATTTTCATTTATTTTGTGAGAGAATTTTGACGAATTTTTGTTGAAATCATTTTAAAATATAAAGGGAACTATTGCTTACATGTTGAGTCTTGAAGTTGCTTTGATCCTAGATGTGATAGCTTTTGCCTTGTTTAGTCTTAATAAGCTTCTCCTTGAAATACTATCAAATATATTAATAAATTACAAAAAATTCTCCAACTTAACAACATTTGTTGCTATGAATGAATTAATTTTAGTTACCAGTATCCAAATTTTCTATTTGCACAGTTTAGGACATCAACATAAGAAGACATCTCTCTGTTCTTGTTCAACTTGGCTTTGTAAAGCGATTTAAGTTTCAGTAACTTTATAATTAAAAAACCCGAAAATTTGTTACCAGAAAGCAACCTGAATCCACCAAAAAAACAAATTTTATTTTATGAAAACACATTGATTTGTTTTTAAATAAAAATTATTATTATTAACTCACAAGTTTTCTGGTGTCAACACTTTGCTTAGGTCAGGTGGAACTTCTCCACTTAACTTATTATCTCTCAAATCCAATAACTCTAATTTTGTAAAAGTTCCATATTCATTTGGAATATCACCAGTAAGATTGTTCTTGGATAATATTCTACAAAGTAATAAAATAAAAAATAAAATCAAGAATCTGTTTTAGTTATTTTCAAGAAATAGAGCAAAAAGATTAATAAAAACTACTTACAAAGATTTTAGTTCACTTAATTGACTAAGCTCAGGAGCTAATGTTCCTCGTAATGAACAACCACTAAGATTCCTTCAGAATAAAAACATAAAAAATATTAAAAAAATGCAACAAAAATCACAAGAAATAAAATTAAAGAAAATAAAAGAAAGAAACTTACAGCATTTGCACTTTATTTTCAAAACATGTAACACCAAACCAAGAACAGAAATGAACATGATCAGAAACATTCCAACTTGCAAGAGTTCCATGAGGATCAGAATCAACTCTTGCCCGAAATTTCAACAATATAAATCCTACAAACACTCAATCATTACATAAACTCAACACACACAAAAAAAAACAAAAACAAAAGAAGAGAAAAATATTATTTATTATTGTTATTACCTTCAGAATTGAGGGACAATGAGGAACAAGATTGAAGAGTAATAATCAAGAACATGAAGCAAGAGAATTGGAATCCAATTGGANTTCAGATTTTTTCCTAAATAAAATAAAAAAATGAAAAAAAAATTCCAAACTTTATAGAATCTTTGGTAGAAGAAGGAAGAGGTTAATGATTTCATAATTAGGGTCTCTCATTGCAAAAATTAATTTGCATAAAACCCTAATCATCAAAAATGTTAATTTTATCCTATAACTCTTTAATTCTCTTCTTCTTGTTTATCTTATAATACCTGGAAAAAATAGCCAACAATAAATAAACAAACAAATATCAAAACTTTAACAAGAAAATATATAAAACAATAATTAAAATTTAAAAGAGAGAATAAGAATAACCCTCTTGATGAAGCAACATGAAAAACATGGAACCCACAAAAGAAAAGAAAAAATCAATCATTTTCAATCTTTTAAATATTTTCTTATATATATTTTCAACATTTCAAACTATGCATATACAAAAAATGAGAAAATAGCCACAATTAAAATAAAATAAAAAAGAATGAAAACTTACCTTAAACAAAAAATTTAGGGTTTGAGAAATCAGAACTAAAAAATATCACCAGAAATCGAAAATGAATTTAAAAAAAAAAGCTAAAAAATAGAAACAATTTTCTTTTAACCAATATAGAATTTATATATTTTTATGATATGTTGTTGAACTTGCCCTTATTATTGCAGGATGATGATGATGATCTTAGAGTTTTGTCTCATCGACCATCTTTGGTCTCTCCAGGGCCAAAGGGTGGTGAGTTCTCTCTCTTTCTTCTCCTTCTTCTTCTCTTTCTACCTATTTTTTTTATTCTTTTTTAAAAAAACATTTTCCCCACAAAACTATTTCGTTTTTTTCTTCTAATCAGTGAATAAGGCCTTATTAACTTCCTTTAGATTTTCCATATTTATAGATATGTTGTATACACACAAAAATAATCATCATTTTTATTTTATGTTTCATTTCATATTTGATATTTTAATTAATTTGGGTATTTATACGCCATCTTGATCAATAATGTACCTAGCATATATATGGATAAAAAGATATATAAAAAATTAAATAAGACTTAATTTACTAACAAGGGAAGTACATACGATGAGGGACGAATAGGGATCTTAAAAACGGGTAAAAACACAACGGGTACCCAAAACCCGTATAAATATTTAAGTCTATTGTGGGTCTTTTTTCAAAAAAAAAGTCCGAAGTTAAAACGGACAGACATTATTTTTGCGGATTTTATTCGGGTTTACCCGATCG